>PQFF01000173.1:80020-96786 GCA_003547095.1 Diversispora epigaea | reverse complement strand
CGCCCAAGAAAAAACAAAACTTTTCAATCTTAATTATGGTATAGAGAAACTATTCAACGAAAATAACTCAATCCCTGAATTGATAGATGCTTTAAGAGCAGAGAGTCTACATTATCAAGGAATTGCACGTGTGGAAAAAAAGAAAGAAACACTCCAACGTATTCAAAAAGCAATTGAGCGCCGTTGGGATGATCTTAAAACAAATCCAAAACGTATGATTAATAGTATCTTGGATAAACCTAGACAATCGATTGTGATGGATCGTTTGATAACGACAGATGCTAATGACAATCCGGTGATAGTTAATGATGGAGAAACGATTAAGGGGATCGTAAAAAATCACTTCAATAATTGGACCAGAAAGCGGAACTTAGATACCAATCTTTTGCGTAAGTGGGAGACATTCTATTCACCTAAAGAAAATATTAATGTAACATGGTATGATACACTACTTTCGGAAGTAGGTACTAATGAATTAGAAGACATTATCTCTAAGCTGCCTAATAAGAAAGCACCGGGACAATCAAATTTACAGTACGAATGGTTTAAACACTTGCCGGGTAATGCTGTTGAAGTATTAAGAAATATAATAAATATGTCCTTGAATATAAATGACATGCCCCGTGAGTGGAAACTAGGATACATATACCCAATCCCAAAAACTACTGCATGGGCTAATGATCTAAATATAACGAGACCAATTACACTTCTGGAAACAGGTCGAAAAATCTTTATGAAAATAATGAATAATAGGTTAGCTAATATATTTAGTACCAATAAAATCCTATCAAAACACAACTATGCTGGTTTGCCAGGAGACGACACGCAAAGTCCTATTCATGTTATTAACAACATCATGGAGGATGCTCGTGACAATAAAAGAGAGCTCTGGATTATGTTTCAAGACATGAGTAAAGCCTTTGACTCGGTTAGCGCAGAGTCACTTATGTTGGCATTACGTCGTATTAGAATCCCTGAACGCTTCATAAGTTTAATAGAGAAACTTTTACGTAATAGAGAAAATCAAGTCCTCACATCGCATGGTAATACGTTAGCTTATAATGTAAAAGATGGTATAGATCAAGGAGATATTATTTCTCCCCTTTTTTGGCGGATTTTTTATGACCCATTAGTGCATCGGATAGCAGAATCTAAGTTGGGTTATACCATGAAAGAAAAATGGATTGGTAATCTACACTCACAATCAAAGAAGAGACTTAGTGTGCATGCCTCTGTGGCTGCCTATGTGGATAATACGAATTGGATCGCCCCTAACAAACGAAATATGGAAGAAATACTCACAATTGCAAATGANAAATGGTTCCAAACAATTTCAAAAGGATCGACTTAAAAAGTTAACAAATTACATGGCCAATATTCTTAAAGGAAAACCCATTACAGATAAACAAGCAATTTATATTTTTAATGCAGTTGTAATACCAATGCTAGAGTATAGTCTGAATGATATGACGCTCTCAGAAAAAGAATGTTTAAAGATTACAACTAAATTCATCTCGATGATCAAAAACAAGGCGTTACTGCCCATCACGACGCCAAATGCTCTAATACATGCAAAAGAAGCGTATGATGTATGTCATTTGTGGGATCGTCAGTTGCAAATGCAAAGCAATAATTTGTTTAATAGATTGAATGATAAAGGTATGTTGGGTTGCTCCACGCGGGTACGCTTACAACACCTCCAAAATTCTTTTTGGTCAGGACAAAGCATAACTGAATCGTTATTCACAATGAAAACTAAACGGGGACGGTCCCTGCTAAACGATATATTAGTTATTTGTAAAATACATGATCTGACATTTAAGTTATCCAAAAATCTTAACGACAACCTATTAATTAAGGGGGGTAATATTACAATAGAAGATATATTAGATGATGAAAGTCAATATCGGTTGATCAGAAAAAGTCTGCGAAACAGGCAACTGATGTTTTTGGAACAGTTAGTTTCACATAATGGTAAAATACTCCTACACTGGCAAGAGATTACTAACAATGACCGACGGGGCCCTAAACCTGGTTGGTTCAAAACGCTTGAAAACAAATTATTAACAGATACTAAAACACAAGTCTTGTCGGCAGAAATGCAGACAACTTTAGGTGAACGATATAATATATGTAACTGGAATATTGGCAAACAAAGCAATAGTATTAATTGGGTAGCAATACAAAATGATGAAGGAACTCACCCACTTATTGGAAAAAAGAGAAAAATGCTTAATAAAGATGAATTCACAATTCAACATCATACCAAAGAAGTTAGCTCACAGAGCTCGGGAAACTCAGTTTTGGAAAAATGTACGGGTTGTGCCCAAGGTGACAGGAGCCTTGTTGCCAATCTTAAAAATCAAGATGTATGTCTTATCAAGACGAGTATGGCAAAATCCGTTAGTATAAACGTGGTTAGAAGTGTAGTATCACTACGATCAACTCCAGATCGTTCAAATAGACTCCGACTTCGCTCATCTCAGAATGCCATTAGAGACGGTATCAGTAAAATTATAGAAGATTCATTACCAGTTGGTTCAATACGTTCTATGGACCCTCCAACTGTTTATATTAGCAACAATGCACGTGATAGAACAACTATGATCGCGAAATTTCAAAATTTCTGGACACAAGAAAACATTCAGACTAAACTTGATGACATCCGCTTAAAGCTTTCTAGTAGTATGTCAATTAGGATATATACGGATGGATCCTTAATTAAAAAAGATAATAATAATTCACACATAACAACAATGGGTTGCGGGTGGTGTGCATTCGACGAAAATGATACAGAGTTTAATTTTAGTGGTAAAGTAGAAAATTTCACGTCGTCAACACGTGCGGAACTTATGGCAATTCTGACGGCAGTTTATGCTACCCCAAAGCGTTCGAGGTTATGTATTTTTACAGATAGCCAGGCAGCTATTGATGCTATAGCTAATGCAGCTACCAACCCAAGAAAAGCACATAGGAAACTTAAAAATTGGACAATTGTCAAAGCTATAGAAGAAATAGCTAACGTTCAGAACTTAACACTCAGGCTGGAAAAAGTTAAAGCGCACTCGGGAGTTATCCACAATGAAACGGCAGATAAATTAGCAAGAGAAGGTTGTCTTAAACCTGTATGCTCTCCAGACTTGCAGTCTTTAACATCTGTCAATGCAGTGAGTTGTTGGAATACAGAAACAATTGAGGAGCCTTTAAGACATTTTACTAAAAAATTGGGTAAGGCCAAACATTCGATAAAATGGAGATTGCTCAATCGAAACATCTCTACAATTTCTGCTTTTAAAAGTAAACAGATTCAATGGGAGTCGTCATGGAGAACGACAATGCTTTCTTATGTTGATCGCAATGTAACAGATAACANGACGGCAGTTTATGCTACCCCAAAGCGTTCGAGGTTATGTATTTTTACAGATAGCCAGGCAGCTATTGATGCTATAGCTAATGCAGCTACCAACCCAAGAAAAGCACATAGGAAACTTAAAAATTGGACAATTGTCAAAGCTATAGAAGAAATAGCTAACGTTCAGAACTTAACACTCAGGCTGGAAAAAGTTAAAGCGCACTCGGGAGTTATCCACAATGAAACGGCAGATAAATTAGCAAGAGAAGGTTGTCTTAAACCTGTATGCTCTCCAGACTTGCAGTCTTTAACATCTGTCAATGCAGTGAGTTGTTGGAATACAGAAACAATTGAGGAGCCTTTAAGACATTTTACTAAAAAATTGGGTAAGGCCAAACATTCGATAAAATGGAGATTGCTCAATCGAAACATCTCTACAATTTCTGCTTTTAAAAGTAAACAGATTCAATGGGAGTCGTCATGGAGAACGACAATGCTTTCTTATGTTGATCGCAATGTAACAGATAACAAGGAAACCCGGCAAAGAGCTTTTAATGTTAAATTATTTAATAATGAACTGCCCACACTAGAGAAGTTAAAGGACAGATTTCCAAAGATATATGAAAACGATTCTTGCATCCGGTGCAACCTAGAAAAAGAAAATCAAGTACATGTGTTGACATGTCCAAAAAACTTAATTGATATACACTCATGTAGAAATAAACTTATCAATTTGTTAGTAAGCAAGACGACTACCGTAGCATGTGGGGATACGTGCAAAAATATGTGCAAAACACTAGAAGCACTAAATGAACTTCATATCCCCCGAGATGTGAGCACGCGAGACGCGGACCATTTATCATTCATTGATGTTATGTTGGGATTGATCCCGATAACTGTATATGATATAGTTTTGCAAAAAGTTGTAACACATGAGTTGGCTGATCAAATAATAGACGACGTATTTGTTCAATTTAAACTCTTCTTACATACTCATATATGGAAAGATAGATGTACAGCAGTTAAAAAGTGGGAAACTGAGAATGGAATCAGTAATAATAAATGGAAAAAGAAGATCCGTAACGAGACACGTGATACAATAGTAACATCTCAGATTAATAATACAGATGACAATAGTGTATTCAATAACAATACACAAGGCGTAACAAATATTATAAATAAAAACAATCATAATTATAATAGAAGCAAAATTTCTTTTTTATTTTCATTAAATAGATTTATATATAATCATATTATCAAAGATAGCTGTAATTGGACCTGGTTGTATAAAATAGGTTGTTCGGCAGGGCCTTAACATGCTGAGGGCAATTGTTATTGTCAGGCGGTAGGTTGCAGGCATGTCCCTTCGGGTTAGTCTGAGTCTCATCTTTAACTAATAGTCATTAGAATAAGATATGTATCTTATGTATAAGAAACTTTCTGTTTTTCTAATTAATAAAATTTGAGGCGAGGCCTCGCTGAAACAAAAAAAAAAAAAAAAAAAAATGTTGACAATTCCTCCCTACTTAGTCATAAAGTTCCACTTATGACAAATCAATGTTATGAGTAAGGTCATCCAGTTCTTGACTATGTTGTAATAACTCATGGTAATCAGATATTTTCATTCGTGATAAAATTTTAAAAGTTAATATCAGAGTATGATACAACTGTTTCAAATCTTTTTCAAAGAGCTTATAAGTTCGGGTAGTACCGAGATAATAATAATTTTCATTAGGAATATTGTATTCTCTTACAAATTCCTTCCATTTATCACGAGGAGTAACAGATAACTGAATCAATTCTCCTAAATAATATCCATATACCATGGCCATAATTCTATTCTTTGACTTAGCAGCTTGTCGTAACTTTTGATACATCTCTTGAACAGAAGTTTCCCAGGGGTCATTAAAACTATAAGGTCTGTTGATTTGATTGATAGTATAACTTCCAAAATTTATTAAATCTTGTTTATACTTGGACATTTTCCAAAAATTTGAGAAATTTTTGCTAGGACGGCAGTTATATTTATATCTAATTCTCGTTACGCCGTTTATAGTATTACCAAATTATTATGGAGTGATTGTTATTCGTGGCATCCAGGTGTCCAATTCGTGATACATTTTTAGTAAAGATCCATTAATAGGTGCTAGGACCACTTTTCCTTTTAAGGTTCGTAATTTATAAACTCCTTTGTACGGTTTATCATGTATATAATAGAGTCCTTTCCATTTGGGTTCAAGTTTTCCTGTATGACTAGTTTGTTTAGCGGCTTCATACATTAAAACCTTATCTCCAATTTGATATTCTTTTAAGCTTTTAATTCGTCGATCATGATACTCCTTTTGTTTTAGTTGTTGTTTTGCTATCAATAATTGCGTTTGTCCTCGTGCTTTTGGTAGATCATCAACAAGAGTAAATAGTCGAGTCAATAGATTATTTTCATCTAGTTCAAGTCCTTCTTTCATTGGGAATTGTACCACTTTTCCATAGACTAAATAAAATGATTCAATTTTTGTGATGGCCTGTTTCGCAGTTCTATATGCAAATAGAACAGAAGGAATATGTTTATCCCAATCTGTTACATCTTCTGACACCTTAGATAAAGAATCTACTAAGGTTCTGTTAAATCGCTCTACTAATCCGTTAGTTTTAGGGTGATAAGGTGTGGAATACAAATGTTTAATTTGGAATTTCTCTAATAAGTTATTAATTAATTGATTTTTAAAATGAGTGCCTCTATCGGTTAGAATAATATGAGGACACTCATGTCTGCAAATGATGTCGTCGTATATGAAATTTGCAACTTGTCGAGCTGTAGCTTCTGGTATGGCTCGTGCTTCTGGCCATTTAGTTAAATATTCAGTGGCAACTACAATATATTTATTCTTATTTTGTGTTTCGGATAAGGGTTCTACAATATCTATACCAACTCTATGAAAGGGTTCTCCAACTGGTATAGGTTGTAATGGTTCAATATTCCTTTTTCTACTTCGCCTTTGACAAGTATCACAGGCTTTAATATATTCTTTGATACTGTCATACATCTGTGGCCAAAAATATAAATTTCGTATTTTATTGAATACAATATCTATTTCCAAATGTCCTCCTAAAGGATGATTGTGTAGCATAAATAATACTGGTTCAATTTCGTGTTTTTGTAATACTTTTACTAATTTTCCTCTGGTATTCTTTCGGCGATTCAATTTATATAGTAAGTTGTTTTTTAATTTATAAAATCTGCTCTTAGATATAATTCGAGTTTGTTCTTGTTTGGCAATATGTGAAGGTAATGTTTGTGTTGATAAATAGCTTTTTAAATTATAATACTCTTGAGTTTCTATTTTGTAAGTTGTAAAATTAATGAAGTTAATGCCAGGACACCAACAACCTGGACTGAATTGATTTTTATACGTTGGATTTCTAATTTCTTTTCTTTATTTGTTGCTTATAATTAAAAAGGGGTTTAATATTCTAATCGAGAGAAAAAGTCAGCATTATTATGTTTTCTTCCGGCTCTATGTAAAATAGTAAAATTATATGAATCCAGTCTTAAAATCCATCGTACTCGTTTTCCAGTCAATTCCATAATTTGTAACCATTTCAAAGCTGCATGATCAGTTACGATAAAGAAGTGCGCAGTTCCAAAATATTGTTTAAAGTGCTCTACAGCCCATACTACTGCTAGGCATTCAAGGTCAGTAGTAGAATAATTCCTTTCGGCTTTATTTAAGCTTCGACTTGCATAAGCAATTGCGTATTCCCGTTTATTTTCTTCATCTCGTTGCGCTAATACGGCTCCTAGTCCAAATCCAGATGCGTCGGTATGTAAATAAAATGGTTGATCAAAGTTTGGATGTTGTAAGATTGGTGCTGTAATTAAATGTTTTTTCAACTGTTCAAATGCCTTTTGTTGATCATCTGTCCAATTAAATATTTCGTCCTTTTGTAACAACTTATTAAGAGGTTTTGCAATATCAGAAAATTTATTAATAAATTTTCTATAATACGAAGCTAGGCCTAAAAATCCTCTAAGTGTTCTGAGATTATGGGGAGTTGGAAAGTTTTTAACTTTTTCTATTTTGTTTTCATCAGGTAAGATACCTTCTCGAGTAATTTTGTGTCCCAAAAAGTTGATAGTTGATAAGAAAAATGAACATTTGTCTTTGTTTAATTTTAGTTTTGCATCTCGCAATACTGTAAATACGGTTCTAAGATGTTTTAGATGATCTTCAAAATTTTCTGAATAAATAATAATATCATCGAGGTAGACTACTAAAAACTTATTAATGAATTTTGATAACACTTTATCAATCAATTGTTGAAATGTCGCAGGGGCATTACATAGTCCAAAGGGCATGACATTGAATTCGTATAGACCATATTTTATAACGAATGCAGTCTTCTTTTTATCCTCCTCTCTTACTGCGACTTGCCAATATCCTGAGGCTAAGTCTAGAGTTGAAAACCATTTTGCATTTCGGAACGAGTCAAGTATATCGTCGATTACTGGGAGAGGGTATATATCACTTTCTGTTTCTTTATTTAATTTCCGATAATCAATACAAATTCGCTTCTTTTTATTTTTCTTGGGTACGATTACAATTGGTGAGGCCCAGGGACTATTTAATTCTCTAATAATTTTCTTTTTTAGCATCGCCTCTATTTCTCCTTTTACGAAATCATTTTTGGAAGGGGCAATTCGATACGGTCGTTGTTTAATAGGTTGTGCATTAGTTTTTATTTCATGTTCTACTATGTGTATTTGGGTTAATTCAATTGTTTGTCCTTCCTCAGAAATATTCTCTGCAAAGACATCTACATGTTCGGTAAAAAGTTTGTCCACAACGGTAGTTTGCTGGTTATTTAATATTCCCATTTGTACAGGAGGTTTTTCTGCTTCTGGAGTAGTAATATCGGTAAGAAAGATGGCGGGATTTTCTTCTATATCAGAAAATTCATACGACCTTTTTAAGTCTTGCTGAGGACTATTTTCAGGGTAGTACTCATCAATATCTACAACCTGTTCAGAATGGTAAGATTCCAATTCCTCTATGTCATCTTCTAGTTCGTATTCCAATTCATCTTGAATTTCTTCATCATCTTCTTCATAAGGGGCTAATTGATCGGAGTGTGCAGTTCTGACGGTAATTTCTTCTTCTTTGTATTTTAATTTAAGGGTACAATCTCCAAAATTCCATTGGGCTTGAGTTTTTTCGAAGAAGTCAGTTCTCAATAATAAATTTTCTTCGGTAGAATCGATTACTTGAAGTCTCATTGGCACTAACAAATTTTGTATGGCAATTCCTACAGTTTTAATTACTCCTAATGCTCGCTGTCTTGTACCATTTGCAGTAATCACTACTACTTTTGATACTTCGTCAATCGGAATTCCTAACTGTTTTCTCAATTTATTGGTAATTATGCTCACAGCAGCACCTGAGTCTAATACAGCAACTATTGGATTATTCTTGATGCGTACATAACATTTAGCCGCGGTGGTTCGTTTTTCTTCTCCTGTTTCCAATAAATTCGCAGAGGCAGGTCATTTAAGAATTTTTGTTAGGTTCCTTTTTTGCTCTGGATATTTTAATAGTTGTCCTATCTTGGCTATACATGTTCCCAAAATTGATTTTGGATTTTTGAGGTATTTCGACTTTTTGAGATTTATGCAGAATCCATTCTATATATGGAAGTAAAAAAAGTATTCAGTTATGTGTATCTTCAATCAAAGAATAAATCTGGGTGGTCAAAAAATTTCGGGTTTTAAGTAAAATAATTTCGTCTTCTATGAAAAACTATTTCGACTTTTTTCCCCAAAATTGCAATTTCGGGGCCCCAAAATAATTTTGCGTGCAAGTATAATCTTGGCACTACTCTGCATATGCAAGATGTCATTAGATATATCATAAGGTTCCATCTTATCGATAATTGAAGGTTGTCGTTTGTTTTTGACAGTTTTTTGTTTAGTGAGTGTAGCTTTAGCTTTCTTTTTAGCTTCGTAGNAGTAATCACTACTACTTTTGATACTTCGTCAATCGGAATTCCTAACTGTTTTCTCAATTTATTGGTAATTATGCTCACAGCAGCACCTGAGTCTAATACAGCAACTATTGGATTATTCTTGATGCGTACATAACATTTAGCCGCGGTGGTTCGTTTTTCTTCTCCTGTTTCCAATAAATTCGCAGAGGCAGGTCATTTAAGAATTTTTGTTAGGTTCCTTTTTTGCTCTGGATATTTTAATAGTTGTCCTATCTTGGCTATACATGTTCCCAAAATTGATTTTGGATTTTTGAGGTATTTCGACTTTTTGAGATTTATGCAGAATCCATTCTATATATGGAAGTAAAAAAAGTATTCAGTTATGTGTATCTTCAATCAAAGAATAAATCTGGGTGGTCAAAAAATTTCGGGTTTTAAGTAAAATAATTTCGTCTTCTATGAAAAACTATTTCGACTTTTTTCCCCAAAATTGCAATTTCGGGGCCCCAAAATAATTTTGCGTGCAAGTATAATCTTGGCACTACTCTGCATATGCAAGATGTCATTAGATATATCATAAGGTTCCATCTTATCGATAATTGAAGGTTGTCGTTTGTTTTTGACAGTTTTTTGTTTAGTGAGTGTAGCTTTAGCTTTCTTTTTAGCTTCGTAGTCTCTCATTTCAGTATCCAAGTCTTGGTCAGTATACGGATTTTCTTTGAAGTCTACTATAATTTCAGGTTCAGTACTTTTTATCTCGGGTCGAGAAATAGTCTTTGGCGGAGTTGGATTGGAAAAAGTTGTTGTTTTTGGTGGTCGTCCTGGTTTTCTAAGAGGGTTCGCTCTTGTAACAAGTTTATTGCGTATCGCTTCATAAACTTCATATTCGTCATCGCTTTCTCCGTAGAACTCTTCTACATAACTAACATTTCTGTTGTCAAAGGGTCGTTGGACTTGTTTCCTTTCGGATAAGCAATCTCTAGCAAAGTGACCTAATTCTCCACAAGCATAGCATTACAAACACATTTGAGGTGGTCGATAAATATTATTATTATTTTGTTCACGAGGTTTTCCTGTGAACCTTTCCCTTGGTTTTTTCCAGGTTCTATCATCTCTTCTTTTAATTTGTTTGGTGAGGTCTCCAAGTTGTTGTGCGAAGTTTATTTGTAATTGGTCAAATCGTTTAGTTAGTTCTTCAAGTTCGTTGTCGCTGGGAGTTTTCTTTTCCTTTTTCTTTTTTATTTCCTTTTTCTTTTTTTTGTAATATTTTTCATTGTCACTCGAGTCACTGGAGTCTTCACTAGAACTATAGTATTTAAATGTTTTCTTGGGGCGTCGACTAGGTTCGCTTCTCCCTTGCTCGTAGGCTTTCGCTTTTCCATAAGCTGTATCCAGATCTGCTGGTTCATGTGTTTTTACTATTGCCTTTATATCTGGTAATAGTCCTCTTATAAAATATGGAAGAGTAGCGGCGGCATCGAGATTAGCTCTTTTTGCTAACCTTTTTACTTGATGGTAATATTCTCCTACAGTTTCTCCTCTACGTTGTTTTAAACTTCTTAATTCATCTTGCCATTGTTCGCGCCATCCGAGGTTACAATAATTGGCAAGGAAAGCATCGCGTAGTTGTCCCCAATTAAATCCGCCATGGTTATCAGCCCATTCAGTGTACCATTCTCTAGGCTCTCCTCTCAAATATGCGTCAAATACAGTTATTCTTTTATTTTCATTCCATGTATTAGCCGTAGCAGTTACTAAAAATTCTTGTAACCACTCTTGAGGGTTTTCATTGGGTGCACCAGTAAATTTAGGAGGCTTTACGAGGAATGTTGCCATTTCTTCGTCGTTGTCTTTTTCGTTATGATTCCCTAAAGGATTATTGTCTTCAAGTTCGATATTAATGTAGTCAAGAAATTGGCGAAAGTTTTCGTCGTTATAAATGTCAATAGGTACTTCTTCTTCTGTTAGTTCTTCTTCGTTTGATCTTCTTTCCTCTTGATTGTTATTTGACGAACCAAGGTTTATTAATAATTGTTCGTCTTCGTCTACTTCTGTTCTTGCGTTTCTGTTCCTTGTTAAGGGTCGGTAATAGGTTTCTTCGTGATCTTGCTCTGTTACAAAGTCTCTTTGTATCCGATGTCGGTTGTCAATAGGACTAGTGGATCGGGATCGGGATGCAGTTGATTCAGTACTGGCAGGCACAGGTCAAAATCCAAATATCGGGCACCTATCAGGCACCTATCAGGCACCTATCGGGTACCCGATATATTTGAATATCGGGTACCTATAGGGTACCTATCGAGTGCGAATAATATTTTTATATATATCGGGCACCCGATATCTAGAGTTTTTTTTTGTAAATTTTATAATGCACCCGATATGGCAGCGATATTAATTATTATTATTTCAGACACCCGATATTACCTTCAATATCGGGTACATGATAATAAATAGTAATATCGGGTATATATCGGACACCTGATTTATTAAAAATTTTATTCAGGTTTTTCCCTATCAGGCACACGATTTGATATTTTTGGCTTATCTGTTATACAACCTATCAGATGCATATACTTAAAATTCAAGTTTTCTTGCATAAAATTAAAAGTTTAGTTATTGTTTGATATGCTCATTGTATTAGATAATCTCTTTATTATTAATTAATAAATAAATAAAATTAAAATTAAACATTAAATCTTCGATTCAATGGTATTATTGAAACATAATTATTCTTATTNCTCAGTATTGGATACTTCAGGCTCCATAAATTTATGCTTAAATCGTATACTAGAGGAAGGCGCATTTTTATACCATTTGACATATGCTAGAAGATGTGTTTTGGGTCCTTTTGGAAGTGTTAGAGTATGTTCGAAGTAATATTGTACCTCCCCAGGATAAATATCACTTGTTCCATCTCTATATGCTTTCCACTTCGCTAATATAATTGCATTATTTTCATGTCGTCCAGTGATCTTGGACCCAAATATTTCATTACCTATTATTAATCGTGCATGTTGGTTCATAGTTACTTCCATACATGCGTTCACATCTTTCTTTTTTCTATTATATAATGTTACATACCATTCGCATAATATTTTTTGAACCTCTTTAGGAATACTTACCTTTTCATGTGAAGGTGTTAGCATACGTCCTGGTATATATTCAGTGCCATAGATTTTATTGGATGTGTCATGTCTCAGGGAGATGAAATACTGTAACTCTTCTCTATCAAATTCATTAGTTACAGCTAAGCTGCCAGCAACTTTCTTTGGTGCAAGAAATTTAAGAGAATTCTCCAAGAGACCAGATGTCCATTGACATGAAAGATGATAATCCACAAGCGAATTTTTAAGAACAATTCGCATAAGTTCGGGTTCGATCTGCCGATTACTGTTGGGATATGAACCTATGAAAAGATTTGTGTTAAAATTTTATTTATTATAATTTCGTACACCCGATATGTGTGGCTTACCTATGTATCCATTTAATCGCTCGTACAGGAATAACCAAAAACTATAAACAGAGCCATAATCCCGTATGCATTCAGGAATATGCATTGATAAATGGATATTACTTGTAATAAATTCAGGCCCATAGGTTCTTTCTATATTTATTGACATATCCCTTAATCTTTCTTGGGCTTCTTGTAGATCATCTTCAGTAACAAATCTAGCAACCAATAAGTTACACGCCCGAACAAAATGTCCCAATATCTTTCTATCATTATCATCTAACATGTCCCATAAAATTGTTGTTGCATATATCATAATAAAGGTCTTCCATTGGTCAGCAGTGAGCTTTGAAAATCCTTCTCCGATAGCAATTTTTGGAGGGATTCGATCAATATCAGATGGAAGTTGAACGTTATCCATCCTCTTTTGTGCTGTACGAAGTTGCTCAGAATTTAGCTTATTTTCTTTAATAAATATAGATTGAATAATCCATTTTGCAATCCCAAGGAACAAACAATGCATTGGATCCACTACTGCAAATCTGATCGGATCCATGTAAGGGAGACGAAGCAATTCAGACCATCGCACTCCGTTTATTTAAAATGAGCTTCTCTTGTTCCTCTGGTGTCACATTTAAGCCATTCTTGAGCATATTGTCTATGTTTTTGGGGGTCTGCAGATTCTGCAATCCATTGTTCATAATCATGCATACCACCATAATGAGTTTTTTTGAACTTCTTACTATATCGGCTTCTTTTCGGGCACTTGTGACATTTCATTACTGCAGATCCATGCCCAAATAACTTTCGTGTAGCTGGAATATCGGAAGAACCTACTAATATTGCAACTCTTATATCGAGCCCATCTTTATTTTCATATGTTTTGGGAACTCTCCATCCCTCCCATAATTCCTTAAGTTCATCAACTATCGGGGATAGGTAATGATTAATTTGGTTCTTATCGGCTTCCTTAGGTCCAGGTAGGAAGCCTAAATAAATAATATTTTCGGGCTTATTTCTTTCTGCCCTTGGAAGATTACATATCGAAGCATAAATAGCACCAGTGCTATGTTGTGTGTACTTAAAGGGTTGGAACCAGTCCAAATTTATTAATAATCCTAAATTCGAGGTAGCAGTTTCTGGACTAAAAAATTTGCTACCATCGAAAGGAAATGAATTCCATACTTTCCCATCATATATATCAGCATAGATATTACTATCATAATTTCTTGTGCCCGATTGGTCTAGCATTTTTTCAAAGCCAGATCTCTGGTACAAGATACTTAATTGTTGTTTAATTGAGGGCTTAGGGTATAGCATTTTAGGAATTGCTACCATATTTTTCATATTTCTTTTGAGGGAGGAGAGTTCATTATTGCATAAATTCTTTCGGGAAGGTATTGGATTGTTTGGATATTCTTCATAACGGCAATGCATGATTGCTAACTTATTGTTTTCCGTATTATTGCATACAATCTTAGAATCATATAATTTATGACAGTTTGTGCAAACTGCCATCCTTAATTTTGGTTGNATTTTTGTTGAAACTTAAATAACCACAAAAGTATCTCTACGTCTAATTTATCTTTTAATTCTACTCCTTCATAGCATTCGTCCTCCTCTTCCAGCTCAGGTGAGACAAACAAGTTATCATCATCTTTAAATATTTCATCATCCGAATCCATATATTCATTTTCTAATTCTACTTCTACTTCTAATTCATCATCGTCACAAATAATTTCTTCATCATCACATTCTTCTAAGTCGTCAATTAATTCATTATCATTATCTCCTATATCAAACAAAAGTTCATCATCAAATATATCGAGCATCTCATCCATGCGTGGTTCGTGAAATTGATCATTTCTTGGACGAGATGATGATGCCACAACTATTTCTTCATCAAGATCCAACCCTGTAAGCATATTACTTATTGACACGTCTCTATTTAACTTAGGTACATCAGATATCGGTGAACTTCTTTTTCTTTTCTTACTATTTTTATTTGATGACGTATCTTCATTCACTTGAGTTTCGTTCACTTAATTAAGAAAAATAAATATTATAAATGTTACACAAGTTAAAAATTAATATATCGGGTACCCGATATGGCTATTTGTCTGCCCGATATACGAAGTTATTTCAACAATTTACTTACCTCTATAATTAAACTTTCTTGCTTCGATCATTGCTAATTGAATCTTTCTTTCTTTACTAGATTTCCACATAATTTTATCATTAGTATGCTTTTTCTGGGTCTTTCCTTCAACTTCTTTTCCTTCACAGACCATACAATTACAAATGTATTCGTATTTTTTAGTCATTTTATCCAAAAGATAGGTAAATTATATATCAGTCAAAGTTCTTTAATAAATTTATTTTCAAAAAATGTTCTCTAAAATATTCACATAGTCAAATACTTGCTTTTTTATAATGCGCAAAAATTATTTACAGATGATACGCGTCTTTAAAATTCGCGTAAAGATGATACGCGTCGTCTTAAAATTAGAGAAATTTTATTTAGTTAATGCATTTTTTATAGTAAATTTTATATTCATAGTTATCTATAGTATATATAGTAATGATTTATATTTATTAATATAACAATAGTACTAAATAATTTATATTATTATATTAAAATGAATATGTTACACATTACTCCTCTGATCTGCATATAAGTAAACAAATACCTATTTTTCATTATTTTTCATTATTATTAATACCATCTCTTTCTCTTTAATATGCATAACACCTCCTTGCGGCCCATTTCTATTCATTTCTTTAAAATACATATTATGTTAACAATACTATACTAGACATATACCATAATTTTTATAATGTTGATAATACTATATTATTCTTAATATTGATATATACCACCAGGACCCCGATAAGTGATTTTTTTATTCGTTTCTTTAAAATATATATAATGTTAACAATATATTATTCATAATATTGAGATGACCCCGATAAGTGATGTTCATTTTTTTTTTAATTTCGCGTTTTCAGATCTAAGTAACTGATTTAGCTTTAAAAATCTTTAAATCTAAGGGAAAAGGTAAAGTTCTAAAAAATCAAAATACTTTGTTTTTAAGTATATTTATAAATATATATTATATATATTACATATATTTCTAAACTTTTACATTTCAGCTACATACGAAATAACGCGTCATAAACAAGAATATCACGTAAGTAATATGAAATATTACTTCTTAATTACCTCATATATAATATGTCCGATATCAAAAAATATGATATAATGATTAATAACTTTACCTTTTCATGATACAATAATTGATTCATCTGCCCGAAAAATACAATATATAAAAAACTACTCTTTCCCTTTCTTTCTTTTTTAAAAAATTATTTTTTTATAAAAAAAATGACAAAATCAAAAAAAGTAACGTATTCTTTTCGTCCTATCAAGGCACTAAAAAAGAAAACACACAACAAAATATCAAAAAAAGGTAAATTAATTAATTAATTAATTAATTAATTAATTAATTAATTAATTATTTAATTATTTAATTAATTAATTAATTAATTAATTAATTTACCTTTTTTTGATATTTTGTTGTGTGTTTTCTTTTTTAGTGCCTTGATAGGACGAAAAGAATACGTTACTTTTTTTGATTTTGTCATTTTTTTTATAAAAAAATAATTTTTTAAAAAAGAAAGAAAGGGAAAGAGTAGTTTTTTATATATTGTATTTTTCGGGCAGATGAATCAATTATTGCATCATGAAAAGGTAAAGTTATTAATCATTATATCATATTTTTTGATATCGGACATATTATATATGAGGTAATTAAGAAGTAATATTTCATATTACTTACGTGATATTCTTGTTTATGACGCGTTATTTCGTATGTAGCTGAAATGTAAAAGTTTAGAAATATATGTAATATATATAATATATATTTATAAATATACTTAAAAACAAAGTATTTTGATTTTTTAGAACTTTACCTTTTCCCT
>PQFF01000173.1:22277-78697 GCA_003547095.1 Diversispora epigaea | reverse complement strand
AAAAAGAAAAAGAAAAGGGAAAGGAAAGAAAAAAGAAAAAAAAAATAAAAAATCTAAAAAAAATAAAAAAAAATAATTAGATAGATTTAAATATGAACATTTTATATAGTACAATTGATAACGTTTTATATAGTATATATAATATATTTCATTTATATTTTTTATTAATAAATATGAACATTTTATATAGTATAATTAAAATATATTTCATTTTATATTTTTTATTAATAAATAATGTATTTCATTTTATTATTTTTTATAATAAACTAAAAAATGTGATTATTTCGGAAATAAGAAAGTGAAAAATATATATATATAAAATAAAAGGCACCGATAGGTACCCGATCGAAGAAAAAAAGCCCCCGATATATAGAGATATACTGTGCCTGATATTCAGCAACATACTATACCCGATATATAGATGATAGGTGCCCAATATACAGAGATATACTGTGCCCGATATACAATAATATACTATACCCGATATATGGATGATAGGTGCCCGATAAAAAATAAATAATTTGAAAAAAATGACAAAATATCGGTGTCCGATAGATGCCCGATAGATACCCGATATGTACCCGATAGGTGCCCGAACTTCGGGACGACTACACCGTCAATCGGGTGCCCGATATGTTGAATATCGGGCACCTATCGCATACCTATCAGGTACCCGATAGGTGCTCGATAGGTGCCCGATATTCCATATTTCGACCAGTGAGGTGTGTTAGATCGAGTAGCAGGTCTAGTTTGTGAAAAATTCGAGCCTTCAGGTGAAAGTTCTCTTCTTTGATATTGCGGTGTTAATGGTGGAGATCTTGGTGGAAGTAATGTATTTAGGGATGGTCGGAGTGGTTGTTGTTGTTGTTATTGATAAACACGTTATCGTCTTTGGGATAAGTTTACAGTTGGTAACGATCGATTTCGTTGATGAGCCAGTGTTTATTTAATTCAGTTGTTGGAAACTATTTTGTAACAGTTCCAAATCGTTTAAAACTTGTTGGCAATTATCTCTTATCTGAAACAGTAATTTTAATTGTTCACGGATCTTTCGAAGTTCTTCTAAATTACTTAATTTCCAAAGGGGATCTTGGTTTTCTGGTGTTTGGTCAACGATATATTGTATCTTTTGTCGGTATAATGCAGCAATCTCTATGATTATTCTGTTCAATTCTGCAATTTGTTCTGAAGAGATCATATGAAACTCTGTTATAGGTATGAGTTTTAAATCTACTACTAAAGCAAAGGTTTACTATACTACGTAATTCTTTATTCACACAACTAATTTGCTGAAACTATTCTTAAACTATTCTAAACTTTGTACTGAAATTCCTATCACTAAATCTTCACTAAGATTTTACTAAAACTAATCAAAAACTAATTTCAAGGGGTATGCTATTCCTATTATACTATATTACAAAATCAAAATTTTACAAGGGATTAATCGAATCTCACAGTCACCACCAAATTGTTGACCGTGACTACCTTCGATACCTAAAGTCAGGGTTACAAGTCAACTACTAACAGGGATTATATCTTATATAGACAAACTAATATAAGTAATATGTTAAAGTTGCGATGGTTTTATTACAAAGGATTTATTAATGCGGTTATATGTGTCGAAAGAGGCAAGGGGTGAGTTTTTATAAGGTTTATTCACAAAGAATAAGAACAATAATTCACACAGAATTATCAAATCAAACTGTCACAGAGACTTTATTACAATTTTACTATGTTGACGAATTATTATACAATTACTACCTAATTGTATGTTAACTATACTATTTTAAGACTTAACTATCTTGAACTCCGAACTCTATCCGTCTGTCAGATTGAGGAAAAACTCAGCCTTTATATATATTTTAAACTATGTCTGTGTTTATGTCTGTGTTATTGTCTAGATGTATGCTAAATACTACGTCTAGATTTAGGTCTGCAACTATGTCTCTTATAATGTCGAAGATCATGTTTGTAATCATGTCTGTACTCTTGTCTAATATCTTGTCTGTACTACAGATCTACTTTAAAATCTATTTAAGAACTATTTTTGGTATTGAACTATAATTCGTATTACATGACAGAATTGATTAACATTAATAATAGCTATAAAAATAATATATAAAGTATAATGATAATAGAGATAATATATATAAGAAATATAATAATAAATAAATAATAATAAATATGAAATATTAGAATATATGAAAAATATGTTGACAACGTTTATTATGATAAAATGAAGGTTATTGAAGGTTATCAATTCAATAACCTCCGGAGTATTACGTTTTATTAATAAAAATGAAGATTTTCGGTACCAATAACCTTCATAAATATTATGTTTATGTTGGAGGTATTTAAAGATTCATCAGGAATTAAATATAAACGTTCTAGTGCGTCCAAAATACACCGATCTATAGCGTCCTACGAACACCACCTACGTTCATATAGCGTATTAAATATGCTATTCTAATGTGTTCTTCGAACGCTTCGTATATATAGCGTACTAGAACACACCGTTCTAGTGCGTTCTCTGAACGTTTTGTATATATAGCGTACTAGAACGTACCGTTCTAGTGCGTTCTCCGAACGTTTCGTATATATAGCGTACTAGAACGCACTGTTCTAGTGCGTTCTCCAGACGTTTCGTATATATAACGTCCTAGAATGCCTCTATATAATTCTGGATGTTATTGGAATGAAGGACTTCGAAGGCTTATGTTTAAAAAAATTTACTGATGATATACTAGAAATTTTCAAAGTATTAGATCTATAAGCTACCAAAATCAGAGTTTGAAAGATTCTGTAGCTATGTAAAATGATAGATGAATAATTAATGGAAAATCTTTTAGAAATAGATACAGGGTCTAAGGATGAAAGGCTGAATTGATATGAAAGCTGGCTCAATAATTGCGCCTTTAGCTAATTAATTTTGCGCCAGCTAAATTCTGGCTAAATTCTGACTTAAAGGTTAATTAAATTGCGCCGGCTAAATTCTGGCTCAAAGGTTAATTAAATTGTGCCAGCTAAATTCTGGCTCAAAGGCTAATTAATTTTTTCTAGCTAAATTTAGGTACGATTTCTGATTGGCTGGCGCAATTTTGATCACGTGACAAAAGGTTGATCAAATAAAATTATTAATTAATTTTACCGATATTAATATTTTAATATATTGTAACTTTCTCTCTCCGTTCGATAAATTATTCAAAAAAAACGCAGTAAAAAATTATTATTTTTTTCTTGGTGCCTGTTAGTTGGAGGTTAAGTCCAACCGGATAAGACTAACTATGGTGAACGGTTCTAAGAAGAATATATGAAGTTTGATCTACGAAGTTTTGGCTCTGGTTCTTTTGACGAAAGGTGTAAACGGCGAACTTGACGTTTTTCCTGTGAAAATAGTCTTCATGTGAATAAGCTTGAGGACGAACTGGCGACTTGTTCTTAGTTGCCCTTTTCCGTTTTAACGTTTTGACCTCGAACAAACACTGGAAACAGAAGTTTTCCCTGGGGCTATATAATTTTCGTCTGATAGTGGGAAGGGTCTACACCACGAATTCTT
The DNA here is from genome assembly GCA_003547095.1 of Diversispora epigaea. Classification (NCBI taxonomy): domain Eukaryota; kingdom Fungi; phylum Glomeromycota; class Glomeromycetes; order Diversisporales; family Diversisporaceae; genus Diversispora; species Diversispora epigaea. Next base: position 75,141 of record PQFF01000173.1, on the reverse strand, counting down.
TTTTTTTATGTTTTTGGATAGTTTTGGAGAATTTTCAAATTTCGGTTTGATCCTGATTTGTCGATTTTGTCGATCGGGGGTGACGCATTAATAAAAAGTGTGACACATTGGTATCTAAGGAGAGATCAGCGGTGATTAAAATTTTTAGGTGGTATGGTGATACATAGGTGGGAATCAGGTGGTAAGAACATGTGACGTGACGTTTTGGTTGGTGGACGGGGACGGTTGATGAAATAAAAGGTTGAAGGGTGTGAGTTTTTTGGTTTTTTGGATTGTGACGATGTGGGGAGGGATGTTGTTCCCTTAGGATAGTTTGTAGGAGGAGACCTTTGAGTGCTAGTAACAGCATACCAAGGGGAAAAATTTTTTTTCTTTTTTTCTTAGATAGCTTATTGGGTTACTCTGGTGGGTTTGTTTGGAATTTTCTGGCAGGGTGGTTGGTCGAACGGTAGTTTTTATAATTTAGTTTGTTTATTTCTTATGTATTAACTTGTTTTTTGACATGGTTTATTCGTACATAAATTGAAATAAAGCGTGACCGCTACTTATCGATAAAAAAAAATATATATATATTTTAATATATTGTTTTATAATAGCTATAATTTGGTCAATTTTAATGTTACACAAAAAAAACTCTTTCTGCTTCGCTCCAAAAAATTGAAAAACTGACAAAATATTTTACAAAGAAAGAAAAATTTTATTCATTTTATGGACGACTCACAAACATATTTTCTCTTGGGAGTTACCCCCTCGGACCTTACAGACTCTGACGAGGCACCAGCTATAACTTTCATAAAGAATAAAGAAACCAACAAAGTACACCAACATAAAATTTTAACACGACCAACACACTTTCCCAAACTAGAGAACTATCCTTCAGAATATATTACTTCCAACGTTATGTTCTACGATGAAAAAACCATGCTAGACGCTTTCGAGTCACACCCAGCGGAAACATGGCTTATTACTTTTGACCTAAGCCCAAAGGAAAGGTTGGCACTTCCCTTTGAAGCCAAGGCGGTCTCTCTCGATAAACTACGAAACGCCAGGAAAAGAGCGATAGCAGCATACAAAAGCATGAGTAACTTAACGCTATCTAAAGACGATGACCAACTCTATCAAAAACTATTAGTGGGGATAGAACAAGGCTCGGATATGGATATTTTTTCTGATAGCTCCATGATCTCAGAAATCCCCATTTTACCACAACACGAATCCCAGCTAGATCCCGAAATCGATCTACCAGAGGTGGTGATACAATCACCTCCTAAAAAATCTCGCGTTCAACTCTTAGACTCGCGTGCCACGTCATCAAATGCAATCCCGATTACTAATCCGCGTCAATCAAGTGACCTTATGGATGAATCCACTGATGATCACGGGACAGGCCACAACTAACGTAGTACAGAACACCAAGACTTTCTAGCAAATTCCAATCANGGAGTTACCCCCTCGGACCTTACAGACTCTGACGAGGCACCAGCTATAACTTTCATAAAGAATAAAGAAACCAACAAAGTACACCAACATAAAATTTTAACACGACCAACACACTTTCCCAAACTAGAGAACTATCCTTCAGAATATATTACTTCCAACGTTATGTTCTACGATGAAAAAACCATGCTAGACGCTTTCGAGTCACACCCAGCGGAAACATGGCTTATTACTTTTGACCTAAGCCCAAAGGAAAGGTTGGCACTTCCCTTTGAAGCCAAGGCGGTCTCTCTCGATAAACTACGAAACGCCAGGAAAAGAGCGATAGCAGCATACAAAAGCATGAGTAACTTAACGCTATCTAAAGACGATGACCAACTCTATCAAAAACTATTAGTGGGGATAGAACAAGGCTCGGATATGGATATTTTTTCTGATAGCTCCATGATCTCAGAAATCCCCATTTTACCACAACACGAATCCCAGCTAGATCCCGAAATCGATCTACCAGAGGTGGTGATACAATCACCTCCTAAAAAATCTCGCGTTCAACTCTTAGACTCGCGTGCCACGTCATCAAATGCAATCCCGATTACTAATCCGCGTCAATCAAGTGACCTTATGGATGAATCCACTGATGATCACGGGACAGGCCACAACTAACGTAGTACAGAACACCAAGACTTTCTAGCAAATTCCAATCACAACTTAGGTCATCCGACCATAGACAATTGGGTAAAATTTTTAAGAAACTCTAAAGATACAAAAATCCTAACAGACTATTTCCTAGAACGCAAGGAAGAGCCCATCAAATTCAACAAACCAGGAATTCAAAAGTACTTAACAGAACGAGTTCGGGACTCCTCGTTCTACAGAAAGCCTCCGAATGCAATAGAGGAAGCAGACTTACATATACAAGAATGGCACGAACTATTAGAGACAGACAAAATCTGTTTTATACACAACAACTGCGATGACCACTCTAAAAGAGATGACTATCGAATCCAACCGAACGACCTCATAACAATAAAAATGAAACTTAGACAACGCATTATGTGGAGTTATCTACATAGTCTAGACTTCTCAAGGTTTAACGGAAGAGGTGTCGCTAATCTCATCATATATGCGATAAATGTCGCACTAAGCAGAGAGGAACAACCTACGAAAGAAAACTTCAACTACATGACATTCAGAAGAGACATGTCTAGAATACTCGAACGACTACAAGCTGAAAAAACCTCATTGCCTTTGAATCCCAAAGACATCCTACAACAGATCCAAGAAAAATGTAACGTCAAAACGTGGCCTCTAACGGACGCATCACAATTATTCTCAACATACGACTTCTTAAGCCAACATTTCAAGATAGACCGCAGATTACCGCCTGCATATTTTTGTCCTCTTCCACTACTCCCACCTAACCCTGGGAACTTGGTCGACGAATTGAAATGCAAAACTAAATTTCCAATAAAAGACATTAACGATATGATGAACATTGGGACATACAAAAGAGAATTGAAAGATCATTATTACTTTACCTCTACACGACTCCCGGAATCATATATACAAATTGAAAATGGTAAACCGGAATTACCCACAAATTACAAAAACGTGAAAGGAAATGCCAGTAAATATTTACCCTGGGTCACTACCATCACAGATAATTACACATATAGTGATCTAATTAATGATTTAAAAAAAGAATACAACTTTAAAAGTTTGCCTTCGAACTACTTCTACACAAAACCTAAATTGCCAACTAGCCCACAAGCGGTCCTTTTACCTAAGAGTATAAAACTCCCTATTCAATACAAAACCAACATATCTGAACTAACGGAATTCTTAAGGCCACTATACGAATTTAATACCATGGACTTATCCAGCGAATGGATAAACCTAATACAGGACGAAAGGCTACCATTGCCAGATGATCTTAACGAGGCAAACAGAAAAGCCTCTGTAAATCTACCAGTAAACAGAGAAGAATTAACCCAAACAGTTAAAAAACTCCGAAAGTACTATAACTTCTGGCGAATTCCTGAAAAATGGATAAAGAACAATTATAAAGGGAAACAACTTATACCAGCTATAGACACAGTAATAATGGAACTAGCAAAGAAAACTGAAGACACGGTCATCTTACCTATTCAAAAGGTTGAAGACATCCGTAAAACTGTCCGCATATTACATAAATATTATAACTTTGAAAAACTGCCAACTGAGTTTTTTCGTATCAATAGCTCAGTACACAAAACACCCATATTCACAGAGCCAGAAAACCCTCTCTATTTGTAAAGAGAGATCGTTCATAAAAAATAATAACAAAAAAATTAATACGACTCCGGTCAAACAAGTCACTAAATACACACTAATTTACAAAAAAACGCTCAAAACAATTAAGGATAGAATACAACCAAAAATAATTCAACAACAATTGGAAACATGTACCATTCCTTTTTATCTTTTATATTTTTTTCTCAATTTTTTTAATATTAATAATTATAAGCCAAAATCATTATACTGGGAAAACTTATGCAACACTTCTAATAAAGAAAAAACACAACCCGCTCGGAAATACTATACTAACACCACACACAATTTTACCCACCAACATGGAAAACCAACGCACACTACTTACCAACATAGTCAACCAACATACAAAGAAGATTCTTCCAAATACAAATACGCAAGATACCTCTCCAGACGCTACAAAGAATCCAACAAAGGAGGATATGGTCCCTCAATACAAACAGAAACAGAAGAGATTATGGTAGAAGAAGAAGATCCATTCGACTTCCTCCTAGACATCATGCATAATACACCAGAATCTATCCAAACAACTATGCAAACTAACTCCAACCCTCAAACAAACATCATACACGACGAACCTACATATAACCAAGTATTCGGGTTACAAGCGAAAAAACAAAAAAACTCGACTACAGTATCACAACTACAATCACCACTAATACACATAACACCTTCGACAAACAAAACCACATACTTAAACGCTGAAAGAAATTTCTGGTCTATCGCCACGCAAAATATCAATGGTCTAAACCATACAGTTAAACAAAATGAATGGTGGGAATATTGTCTAAAGAAAGATTGGGACATCGTTCTGCTAACGGAAACGCGCTTGAAAGAAAAATCAGCCAAATTCACGTTCCAAGAAAACAAGAAAATAGCTAGAAGCAAAGACTCAACCTTGTACGAATGCTTTTGGGCTTCAAATATTAAAGCATCCAGAGAAGCGGGAGTGGGGTTCATGATCAAACAACCCTTAGCCAAGCATGTATATAAAACTGACACATTCCAAGACCGAGGCATCTCATTACTATACATGTTCCCAAAATTGATTTTGGATTTTTGAGGTATTTCGACTTTTTGAGATTTATGCAGAATCCATTCTATATATGGAAGTAAAAAAAGTACCCAGTTATATGTATCTTCAATCAAAGAATAAATCTGAGTGATCAAAAAATTTCGGGTTTTAAGTAAAATAATTTCGTCTTCTATGAAAAACTATTTCGACTTTTTTCCCCAAAATTGCAATTTCGGGGCCCCAAAATAATTTTGCGTGCAAGTATACTCATTACACCTATCTTTCCGCAGGAAAATCNTATCGCCACGCAAAATATCAATGGTCTAAACCATACAGTTAAACAAAATGAATGGTGGGAATATTGTCTAAAGAAAGATTGGGACATCGTTCTGCTAACGGAAACGCGCTTGAAAGAAAAATCAGCCAAATTCACGTTCCAAGAAAACAAGAAAATAGCTAGAAGCAAAGACTCAACCTTGTACGAATGCTTTTGGGCTTCAAATATTAAAGCATCCAGAGAAGCGGGAGTGGGGTTCATGATCAAACAACCCTTAGCCAAGCATGTATATAAAACTGACACATTCCAAGACCGAGGCATCTCATTACTATACATGTTCCCAAAATTGATTTTGGATTTTTGAGGTATTTCGACTTTTTGAGATTTATGCAGAATCCATTCTATATATGGAAGTAAAAAAAGTACCCAGTTATATGTATCTTCAATCAAAGAATAAATCTGAGTGATCAAAAAATTTCGGGTTTTAAGTAAAATAATTTCGTCTTCTATGAAAAACTATTTCGACTTTTTTCCCCAAAATTGCAATTTCGGGGCCCCAAAATAATTTTGCGTGCAAGTATACTCATTACACCTATCTTTCCGCAGGAAAATCACTATTCAACTAATCGGAATATATGAATATGCAAATAAAACAGATAGACGAAAGTTAGGGAAAGCTCTCACGTCCTGGACAAATGAACAGATCACAAAAGCATTACAAAAACACCACATACCGATAGTTTTAGGGGACTTCAACGGAGTAATCAACCCAAAAATAGATAGAATCAATTCGAATCTAAAACGAACTGAAACAAAAATCCTTGAATCGCTAATACACAGAGGGTTTCAAGATTGCTACAGATGCTTACATGAGAAAAAACGTGAATACACTTTCTTTAAACAAGACATCAACCATAATAGGCGACCTGCCAGCAGAATAGATCAAATATGGATTCCCTTGGACCAGGGAAAAAACCTTATAGACGCAGAAATCATTGACACCGAAATATATGCTCACAGTGACCATAACGTTATGACAATTAATTTCAATAACAGAATGTTCGTAGACAACAAACAATACAATAAGAATCGCAAAACAAATCGCTTTAAAAGGCTCTGGGACCTCAAAAGTACAACAACCGAACAATGGAAAGACTTCGAAGACTCCCTAGAAAAACATATTACAGAACACGAAAACAACAATAATCACAATAAAAACATATCTATTGATAGTCAATGGAACTTCATCACTACAACGATCCTTACAAAGGAGAAAAAATTCTTAACTAAAGCTAAAGAACCAAAAAACCAAGTTTTAATCAATTGGCACCAAAACCCAACATATTCTCTATTTAAAACACTACGCAAACTCTTCAATGTCAGTAAAAAGATAATCGTACTACAAAAGGTTTCTTCGAAGCTTTTAAAAAGGTTTGAAACCCTACAAACACTGTTAAAAGACAAACAACCAGACTTAATCCCATATATAACGACGCAAGCAGATAGAGAAACTCAACTAGTATGGTACAAAAATCTAACAACACATCTAAAAAACACCCGTAGCATTATCAAACGAGACGCAAGACAAGAACAACTAAAACATATAGACAACTGCATTAAGAAGCGACAAGAAGCATTACATGACTGCCCCAAAAAGCTGATAAATAGTGTTTTTGAATCCGGGCATAAAAGAATAATCCTGGACAGAATCGTCCAAGACCTACCAGATGGGAATACCAACATCATTACTGATCCGGATCAAGTTAAAACACATACTAAACTCCATCTACAAAATTGGACACAAAATGGGAAGATACTTCCTGAAACAATTAACGAATTTTGGCAGACACAATACACACCTAAAGAATCGATCGACGAAAATATTTATAACCAGGCGATAGAAACCATAACTATACCTGCCGCCCAAATTCAAAATCCAAATGCCGAAATCCCAAATGCCGAAATCCCAAATCCCAAATCCCAAATCCCAAATTATAATTAGTATTTTTTGCCGAAATCCCAAATCCCAAATCCCAAATTATAATTAGTATTTTTTGCCGAAATCCCAAATCCCAAATTCCAAATACTAGTAATTTGTGCATTTTGGCGTCCCAAATCCCAAATTATTTGGGATTTGGGCAACACGTATAACCATAACGTTAGAAGAATTATCAGAACATATCAAGGCATGCAGTAACAATAAAACCCCGGGCCCCTCACTAATCCCATACGAGGTCTTCAAACACTTCGGACACAAAGCGCTACTATGGACACAAGCGTTTTTTAACCAAATATTGAGAGAAGGGAAAACTCCTCAGGGCTGGAGCCAAAGTAACACCATACTAATTCCGAAACCCAAAGACTGGGAGGGACACCTTGAAATCACCAGGCCAATAACACTTATGGAAACTATGCGGAAATTATTTACAAAGATCATAAATAACAGATTAGCCAGAATATTAATGGAAAACAAGATACTCAACCATGCTAATTATGCGGGGTTGCCAGGAGGACGGACGGCCTTCCCAATACATGTACTAAACAACATAATGGAAGACGCAAGAGAAAAAGGAAACGAACTATGGGTATTATTCCAAGACATAAAAAAGGCCTTTGACACAGTAGACCTTGGCGTTTTAGTCAAATCAATGGAAAGGATAAAGATACCGCACATCTTGATAAGTATAATCGAAAACATTCTAACTACCCGGACACACAGAGGACTTACAGAGTACGGACCTACAGATAAATACACAGTCAATAAAGGGATAGACCAAGGAGACTCTATCTCACCCCTCCTTTGGTGCATATTTTACGATCCACTTTTGTCGGCCGTAGAAACACTTAACTTAGGATATCAAATCTCGACAAAATTTTATGTGAACATAAATACGGGAGAACAGAAGGAATGGGCAGTCCACGTGCCGGCTTTGGCATACATGGACGATACAGTGTGGATAGCTAACGATAAAACATCAATGGAAAAGATCCTGAAAACGGCTGAAGAGTTCTTTGACATAACAGGAATTCAGATCAACGCAGCTAAATCAGACTTGATTGTTATCAGAAATAGACAAAACGCAGCAAAAGAGCATATAACAAAACAAGGTATCAAATTCGCAGGAACAACCATTAAGCCGACAAAACCACAAGACGGAATCAGATACCTAGGAATCTGGGTGACCGAAGATGGACGCAAAGAACATCAAGTAAATCTAATCAAAACGAAGTTGAAAACGGCCATAAGTCTATTAAAATTTAAACACTTAACGGATAAACAAATACGATACTTAATAAATCAAGTTATATTCCCGAGAATAGAATATCTGCTCACAGACTTAATCCTTACAGACACCATATGTAATAAAATAAATAGAAGTGTAAAAAAAATTTTTAAACAAAAATGTGGCCTGGCAGCAACATTCCCAGATAACTTCATTTATTCGCAAGATGGGTATAGGCTTTTTAACATAAATGACCGCCAGTTACAAATGCAAGGAATAGAATTCACCCAAAGATTGAATAGTGACAATGATAGCGGTAAAACAACCAAAATCAGAATACAACAATTACAAACAAATTTGTGGACGTCAGAGTGAATATGGAATCCCAGTGTTATATCCCAATTCAAACAGAGACACAGGAATTTTAGTGGGGAAACAATCAAATTACTAGCAGAACACAACTACCAACTCCAAGACACTATAAAAGGGAACTTTCCAATTATACCCAAAGGAGGTACATATTCTATATGGCACATGATAAATGACGGATACTCAAACCTGGACTTTAACTGGTTCAAAAAACATAGAGAACATTTGCAGCAATATAAGATTATGTATACAAATCAACTGCTTAATGCAAACTACGAACACGTTTTACATTGGACACAAATAAGTCACGATATAACTCCACGCAAACCAAGAAACTGGTGGAATGAACTTATTGAGGCAATAGAATTTAATACCGAGATACCACGACCACAAGAAGAATTTAACATAGCAAACAACATAACCAATCTCAATGATAAAGAAAAAATACGAGGGAAAGCAGTACTATGGACCAAACATAATGAGATCATACAAGGGAAAATATACAAAAAACCTAAAAACACAGAAAGCTCTAAAATCATAATTAAACACTTAATAAACGAAGTAATAGACGAAGAACCTATACATGTCGTCAAAACTATTGAATTGAATCAGACGCAATTAAAATTTAAAAATTTGGAATTGAGTCATATGAAAAATTGACGCAATTGACGCAATTGACGCAATTATTTTGACGCAATTACATAGACGCAACTAAATTTCAGTAGTTGAGTCAATGGCTTTTTACTTTTGACGACATGTATAGAAGAACCCACATCTATTTTACAACCTTGCCAAGGGTGCCACCTCAGCGAAGAATCCAAAACACAAAAGGCAAAATACAACCAATCAGGAATAGTAAAAAACTGTATCACATCTGCTGATAGTTCGGAATTGCGAGCCTTGCCCATAACAGAGGTATGTTACTCAAAAAGAAGAAATGCGGAAAAGAAGAGACGGGCACGTTCAAAAAACTCTCCTAACTCTCTACAAATATACGCGCGAGATACATATAAATTTAATCAACATACATCAACAGGAAAACAAACTAACACAAAAGAAAACGAAGAGGAAGAGTCGCTCAACAATAAAGTTATACTTGCGCCAACAACAACCATGCGACAAATAGAGCAAATAAGTAAAGATATCGAAGAATTTGAAAGCTTCCAAATATATACAGATGGTTCTCTAACAAGCAAAAAGGAAAGAAAAAAGAAGAAAGAAAAAATAGGGAAAAATGAACAAAACAAAGGCACAGATGAAACAGCACTGCTAAAACCAAGACAAATGGGAATAGGCGTTATCATACAATTCAGTACGCAAAATCAGGAAACATACACCCGATCAATCGGAGCAAAAGTAACAGGGGCCCCAATATCATCTACCAGAGCAGAATTATGGGCAATTCTGCTAGCCATAAAACTGTTACCAACATCAGCAAATGCACAGCTTTTTACAGACAACCAAGCTAGTATAGATGCGATAAAAACTTTTGCTAATCCAAATGAGAAAAGGAAAACAAGACGATACAAAAATCCCATTATCCTCGGAACCATAAGGGATTTAACTTTGCAAAAACAAATCACTATCGAATATATTAAAGTTAAAGCTCACAAAGGAAACAAAGGCAATAATGAAGTCGATAAACTAGCAAAATGGGGTGCAAGATATGGCGAGGAATTAAGCATAAATCACCAAATCATAAACAGAAACATAATGCATAAATGGAATAATAATGTCATAGACTTACCGATAAGAGACATTATACGCAAAAACAGCAAAATCGAACACTACATAAAATGGACTACACTCAACAGAAACATCAAATGGAACAACAAATTCATTCAGCGAGAAACAGATTGGAAGATTTCATTCCAATTAATACATGAAACTAACATAACTAATCCAATAACTTCCAATATAGACCACAGAAATAGAAAATTCAGTATAAAACTCTTAAATGACGAACTCCCAACAAAATCGCTTCTACACGAAAGACGACCAGATCTATATACCAATGACACATGTATCTCCTGCAACAAAGCCAAAGAGAACAGCTTACATGTCTTCGTCTGCAAAGACTTTATAAATATCTTAAAAAAAAGCTTCATACACAGTTTGGTATCAGAAACAATAAAAGTCAAAGGAGAACGTAAAAAACAACAGATTATAAAACTGTTAACAAAAAATCAAACTTTCACAATAGATATATCTCGACAAATAGGAATATACAACCAACATGCCAGATTCAGCTTCATCGACATCATCAGAGGTCTAATTCCAAAAACGCTCAAAAACCTACTCAGGAAATTTGTAAATGACTCGGAAGCAAAACACACAATTCAAACTACCTTCTTAAACCTCCGGGAACAAAAATGGGAGAAATGGCTCAAAAGATGCGAAGAATTCCTGGAATGGGAAAAGGAACAAACAAACATTACAAAAGAAGCAAAATTACAACGCAAAAAGAATCTCAGAATCATCACAGACGAATACAAGTGCCTTAAACAAAATCTCAAAGAAACTGCTGACACATTAACGCATCATATTTTAAATAAAATCTATCTCCAAGGTCATGATATACATGACCTTTTTTATAGCATAGACGAATGTGGGGTCTTGACCTCTTCGGAATAAACTTCTTAATCCGTAGTAGCTGGTCAGGTGGTAAAAATTTATTTTTTAGCCTTTTTTTATTTTTAAAAAATTTGTATTTTGTGTCCGTTTATATATATATAACCAAATGTACATAAATGAAATTTTTAAATAAAGATGAGACCTTACTAGTCTGTTAAAAAAAAAAAAAAAAAATTTTAATGTTACAAAAAAAAAAAAAAACTCTTTCTCTTCTCTCGACGGATACTCAAAATGCGCAGTAAATAATGGAACAGGTTTCTATAAGTTCGACTTTAGTTGGAGGTTAACGGTCATACCGGATAAGACTAAAGAGCTGGATCGAATGTTCTTATAGGAGCTTGCGATGTTATTTCTGGTGTTTGGTTCTAGGTTCTTCGATAAAAAACGTAGACGGTTTCTTTGCTTTCTTTCTGGGAGCATATGAAAAGAATGTTTTTACTCCTTTCGTATCAATACAAAGGTATATAAAGTAACGAAAGAACGGTTGGTGGTCACTACCTTTATCCTGGTCTTGGAAGTATCGCTTATACGAACGTGGGAAACGAAGAAGTCAACTAGCGCTGTTTATTTTCTTTGGATAAGAAGAGGTTCTGCGTCACAAATTTTCCTTTTTTCATGGCAATAACTTTTTTTGGGGGATTTGTCAAATTTCAGTTTGACCCTGATTGTCGATCATGACGATCATTTGGTGCATGATGAAAAAATCATATGGATGAGCACGTGGAATTTGGACGACGATCGACGAGTTGATTTGGGGAGAATACGTGGGGTACACAGGAGTCGACAGGGGATGTGGATGTTAATAAAATTATTGGGTACTTTAACTTACAATCTGCAGGGGTTTGATCGAGGAAACGTAGCTTTCGGGGTGCGAGATATCAAGTGGGAGAACTTAGATTCGCAAAGTAAATTACCAATGTAAGCTCGCCTTGGACTGATCCACCGTGCAATTCGCCGTAGCCAGAAGGTCCGCGAAGTACCGTGTTAACACCGGGAGAGTAATGTTTAAAGTATAAAGGGTGAGAAGTTGTTCTCTAAGGTGTTGTCGGAGTGTAGTAGTATATTTGGCGGGTACGATGTTGTTCGTAAAGGAGAGTATAGGGGTGTAAAGTTGTTTTTTTTTGGTCACGATCTGTGATTGTATATTTTTTAATTGACAAATGTGGGGTGTTTGCCTCTTCGGAATAGTATCGCTATTTCGTAGCTCGGGTTTGAGCGGTGAAATACTTTTATAGTGTTTTTAGTTAGCTTTTATTTATCATGTAATTATATACTTGTATGTAAAAACAAACTTAATAAAGGTGTTAACCCAGCTAGTCAAAAAAAAAAAAAAAAAAAAAATTTTAATGTTACAACAAAAATGTTACAAACAAACTCTTTCCTGAAAATTCGAAAATACTAAATAACGAAGAAACTATATTTCTTCTTTTACGCAATATAACATTAACAAGAGTTTATTAGGTTTTCTTTATATACACAGTTAGGTTAATAGATATATTTTATTAACTTAGAAATAAATATGACACGTAAAAATAAAAAAATGAAACCAAGAGTTCTCAGCGAAAGGGAAAAAAACAGTTTGAAAGCACTAGAAGAAAAAAGAAAAAAGTTAAAAGAACAGGCAGAAAAGAAAAAAGGAAAAGAGATAATACGTTCAAATACCGAATCGCAAACTGCAGCTTATCACATACTAAATACTGCTCATCCACCTATCTCTCGACACATAGTTCAGAACANAAAAAAAAAAAAAAAAAAAAAAAAAAATTTTAATGTTACAACAAAAATGTTACAAACAAACTCTTTCCTGAAAATTCGAAAATACTAAATAACGAAGAAACTATATTTCTTCTTTTACGCAATATAACATTAACAAGAGTTTATTAGGTTTTCTTTATATACACAGTTAGGTTAATAGATATATTTTATTAACTTAGAAATAAATATGACACGTAAAAATAAAAAAATGAAACCAAGAGTTCTCAGCGAAAGGGAAAAAAACAGTTTGAAAGCACTAGAAGAAAAAAGAAAAAAGTTAAAAGAACAGGCAGAAAAGAAAAAAGGAAAAGAGATAATACGTTCAAATACCGAATCGCAAACTGCAGCTTATCACATACTAAATACTGCTCATCCACCTATCTCTCGACACATAGTTCAGAACAGTAAACAAGATAATTGGATAACTTCTTCCGCGTTTTACACAGGAAAAGAGGAACATTACCTATCTGTCACTGACCTACTTGATACAGAAGACGAATACGACCAAGAAACTTCTTCAGATTTAAACTTGGAGACTTCTGACCAAGAAACTTCTTCAAACTCAAACTTGGAGATTTCTGACTATGAAAGCTTAGAATACGAAAACTACGGAGAATCAAGTTCTAAACAAGGGCAATACACATCTAATAATCACTTACAACTGTTTTCACCATCACCTACAATTTCTAATGAAGATTATAAAATGAATTCTGACACAAAAGGAAAACAATATATAAACTACAATTACATAGAACCGCTTTCACCACCACTCACGATTTCTAATAACGATCGCGAAATTATTTTGGAGGAAAAAAATACTGAGGCAGTTGAGAATTCAATGGAGATCGACAATGTAGATTTGTTACATAAATCCCCTACACATACCAAATTAAAATCAGTACAATCTATAAATAGACTGAAGCTGTTACACAGGTTACATACTCCAGATAAGGATCGAAAGTCACCTTATATGCAACTAATTCATGAAAATACAGGTTTAAAATAACAATTCCAAGAATTTTACTTAGCCTTGTCATCTAATAATAACTTAATAGACTGGATAACTAATAACAATCTTGCGAAACTAGATAGGCCAACGTGGATGTGGCCTCTTGCTTCGATTTGGAATTTAGATCATCAACCAAAATACTGTTTTTTTACATCGTTTAATAAAAACAACAAACTGAATCACCAAATAGAATTCGAAACCTTAAACCTAAAATATATCAACAAATATAATACTGTCCACAAAGAACAGGAACAAAAAATCCCGTCTGCAATACTACGACGTCAGGTTAATAATCTGGTAAAATATAAAATAACCTTAAAATACTACTTTATTAAGGCTGGGCCGCCTCTCAATGCTTACCAAAAGAAAAAGACCCTACGAAATATATGTTACTTTTTTAGAATACCTAAAAAACAGATTAACTTATCTGAAGTCTTTAAAACATTAAAAGAATATTGTGTAAAAAATAAATTGATAGTGCAGAAATCACTGCTACCTAAACGATATCAGGACATTAAAGATAATAATATACGTAACCTCCTTCCCATTAAATCTCGTTCAGAAGTACCTCACGTCATGCGCATTTTATAAGATACATATACTATACATGTCGTCAAAACTAATTTAACCTTGACTCAACTCTTAAAATTTCAATTTTTAATTGCGTTTGACTCAACTAATTGCGTCAATCACTAATAAAAATCAAAATTTGCTTTGACTCAACTCCAATTTTTCTCAATTTTAATTGCGTCTGACTCAATTCAATAGTTTTGACGACATGTATAACATATACTTTCGAAAGATGGCTTCTGTCAACATATATATCCTTCACCAGACATAAAATAAAGAAACCTCCACTCCCAGAAGATTACAATAAATTGGACTTTGGTCCAGATAAGTTATTCTCAATCCTGCAATTCGAAAATTCCAGTAAAAGACACGTGTATATCGGACAGGCAAAATGGCGCCTCCGAGAGAAATATTTTGTTGGGAAACGACTCCCAAGGAGTTTTTTTACCCTACACGATGGAACCATGACGATCAAAACTAATTTATCTAGTGAAATAGATATAGCTAACAAAACTGCCGGAACCGTATTTCCCGTTCAAAAAAAAGAGTTAATACCAGAGCTTATAAAATTAAGGAAATATTATCATTTCGACAGGATTTCCACGCATTGGATTATTAAACGAAAACCTTTACCAAGTCTAGCCTCGGTTATAAGAGAAATCGAGACTTTTTTACCAAACAATATTAAAGTTCCAATTGAATCCCTTGCAGAAACCAAGGAGACCATAAAAATTCTCTGAAAATTTTATATTTTTAAACATTTAAATGATACCTTTTTTACAAGCTTTCATGACATTAATTTTGATATACTTGACGAGTGCAAATCAGTTCAATGCAAAAAAAAGAATACAGAACATAAAATAGAAGTACCTAATTCAGCTGACTTTTTTGATTTTTAAATAATAAAAGTTTTTTTTTTTTTTTCAGGGTTATGGTCTTCGTGTCCCCTTTTATANTATCGGACAGGCAAAATGGCGCCTCCGAGAGAAATATTTTGTTGGGAAACGACTCCCAAGGAGTTTTTTTACCCTACACGATGGAACCATGACGATCAAAACTAATTTATCTAGTGAAATAGATATAGCTAACAAAACTGCCGGAACCGTATTTCCCGTTCAAAAAAAAGAGTTAATACCAGAGCTTATAAAATTAAGGAAATATTATCATTTCGACAGGATTTCCACGCATTGGATTATTAAACGAAAACCTTTACCAAGTCTAGCCTCGGTTATAAGAGAAATCGAGACTTTTTTACCAAACAATATTAAAGTTCCAATTGAATCCCTTGCAGAAACCAAGGAGACCATAAAAATTCTCTGAAAATTTTATATTTTTAAACATTTAAATGATACCTTTTTTACAAGCTTTCATGACATTAATTTTGATATACTTGACGAGTGCAAATCAGTTCAATGCAAAAAAAAGAATACAGAACATAAAATAGAAGTACCTAATTCAGCTGACTTTTTTGATTTTTAAATAATAAAAGTTTTTTTTTTTTTTTCAGGGTTATGGTCTTCGTGTCCCCTTTTATAATATTGACATTGGAGCTTCAGCTTCTTCAAAATAAATTTTTATTTTGTAGCAAGGTTAGATTGTAAATTAATTAGCTTAGCTTTTTAGTTTTAGTCTGTTTTTATTTTGTAAATCGAAATGTAAGTTTATATACTTGTTATGTAATTTTATATTAGATAAATAAATAAAAACAAAACCACGCTAGTCAACAAAAAAAAAAAAAATTTTAATATTACAGAAATGAAATATATATCATCTTGTAGCTAAGAATCAGATCTTTCGATCTGTTATAGGAATATTATAGTAGAAAATCGCTCCTAATTATGTAAAATTGATTTGAAATTAAAGCTAAAATTAATTATTTTTAAAAATTTAAAAATACTTATTTAATAAATTTTATAATTGCACCAGCCAATCAGAATTGCACTATTATTTAGCCTTTGTGCCAGAATTTAGCCATTGTGTCTGATTGCACCGTGGCTAAATTCCAGGCTCAATTGGTTAAATTAAATCTGACTAAATTCCTGACTCAATTCGTATTGTGCCTATCATCCCTAGCAGGGTCGCAAAAGTTTCCTTTGAAGGAGGAAATGTTTGTAGCAAAACAAATTGGTAATTAGGTGAAATATCACAAGATAATAATTTGTGTCACTAAAAGTGATTATCATATAGATGATAGTTTGTGTAACTATCTGTAATATGCCATATGAGGATAAAGGATAAAGTACAAAGGATGAAAGATGACACACAAAGGATGAAGGATGAAGTATAAAAGATGAAGGATGATATATAAAGGATAAAGAATGAAGTATAAAAATAAAGAATGAAGTATAAACAAAAAAGAAAGTATAAATATGACTGTTGTTAGGAGTAAGTTTCAAAAGTTCAGTAAGAATAAGAAGTTAATTAATTAGAAATAATTCAGAATAATTCGAAATACTTTTACTTTAATAATTATTAAATAGAAAAATAAACATATAATAATATTTCTATCATTGAACGATATTTTACTTTTAAAACCTTTATATTTTATATTTAATAAACTTATACTTTGTGTTATAATATTGTAAAATATTATTAAATATTATTTGATACTGTGTTACTACAGTGAACCCTCTATAAATGCACCCCTCGGGGAATGAGTATTAGGGTGCATTTATAAAAAATATTATTAAAAAATATTTTAATGTGATATTATTATTTATTTTATTTTATTTTTTTTTTCCAACGGAGCCATGCTCCAATAAATTTTTTATTAATAAAATTATAATACAAGCTTGTACATAAGATTATAATATATCTATTGAAACTGACTAAAATAAGCTATGCTAGATTTACCGTCCGGCCCATCGTTGCCTAAGTTATTAAGCTTAGGAACTGATGGCCATGTTCCCATCAGAAAAAATTTTTATTTTATATAAATTGTTTCCTTTATAAGTAAAAGTATTAAGAAAAATTTCATTTGTAAAAACTCTAAATCCTCCTCTTTCTGTTTTTGTTTTCTTTGAAAATTTATTTTTTCCATCATTTTTGATATATGCAAATTTCTCTCTTTTATATTTGATGTTTTGTCAATCTGTATTTTTGTCCTTTTATCATTCCTTATTTGTCTTGTTCTTTTATCTTTATTAGTTATGCCATTCTTTATCTCCCATTCAATAACTTTATCACATCTTTCTTTCCTTTTCTGTTTAAGTATTTTCTGAAACTCTTCTAAAACATCTATGATTATTTTATTTGCCTTTGCTTTTTTGTTTCTACAAATCTTTTTTACTTTTGTAACTAAAATATTGGGTATAAAGCCTTTAATAACATCGAAAAAACTTAAGTCTGAATAATTTTTTGATAAAGTATAATCCTTCTCATATGTATAGTTTAGAATATCAACTTCACTTACAACTTTTTTAATTATTTTAATGTCTATACCAGGTTCTTTCTTCTTGATTTTTTCAATTAAAATCTCTTTGAATTTATTAGTTAAGTTCTTTATTAGATCTATTTGCCCTTTTCGTTTGCTTCTTCCACCAATTTCTCACATAATATACATGATGAGCTGCTATATAAATTTGGTTTATGTATATATCTTTTTGAAAGAGTTGGCAATTCTTCACACAACAGTTTTAAAGCAAAACTTCTTTTATTCGAATCTTCTTTGTTTGTAATATCTGATGTTATCTTACTGAGATGTTTGGTCTTGAATATTAAATCCAATCTATTTCTCTACATTTTGTATTAGTCATTATGTATTTGAATCTTTCCTGATATTTAAAATTCAACATCAATTTAAGTCTATTAATTTCTTTAATTGTATTTTTGACAGGTGTTTCTATTGGAGTAAATTTCCATATTGATATGAAGCTACGGTCTGTTATATTATTGTAATTCAGAGATATTGTTGTGCCTTCAAAAATATTATTTGTGATGCCTTCTATAAATCCTGGTATTTTAACTAAAGAGTCCGCGATTTCATTGTATTTATCTCCTGAGTGTGCTTTGACTTTATGACAAATTATCTTTAGTCTTCTTTCCTGTACAATATCATTTATCATTTGTAAAATTACTGGATTTTTATTCTCTGTCCATATCTTTCTTGTATTTATTTGTTTTGTAATTATTTTTATATTTTGTATAGCACATGCGCTATCAGTATATATTATAACTTTGGACCTTTTTGGCATTACTATCAAAGCTGTAAATATTGCCATTAATTCTGCCCTCGTTGATGATGGAAAATTTTTTATATTACCACGAAAAGTTAGTCTTTCATAATCTTTTACTTCTGGTATAACCCATCCGAAACCCATGATGTTTTCTGTTAAAGTTGTTTCTAAAGAACCATCTGTATATACTTTAACCTGTTTTTTATTTTTAAGTTTTTCTTTGATATATATAAGCTCTCTTATGTTCTCATCCTCACAGTTTATCCATTTTTGTATTTCATGATATTTACTTTTTCTCTGATTATCTTCCTCATCTATTATATTTAATGGAATATTTAATGTATCATTTTCTTGAACATCTTCTTCATAATTTTCCATTATAGCTGTCGCCTTCATCAGTAAATTTTTTTAAATGTAAGCCTTCGAAGTCCTTCACTTTGTTAACCTTCGAATACCTCCAACATAAACGTAATATTTACGAAGGTTATTGGTACCGAAAACCTTCATTTTTATTAATAAAACGTAATACTCCGGAGGTTATTGATATCGATAACCTTCAATAACCTTCACTTTATCATAATAAACGTAATATTTGCAAAGGTTATTGGTCCGATAACCTTCAATAACCTTTGAAAACGAAATTATTACAATAACCTCCAACATAAAAAATTTCCTGATGTTGTATAGATCTTTAACATTCATTCTTATCCTATTCTTGAAAGATTTTGTCAACGTGTTGGATGTAGATTTCTTTGAATATATTACTGGAATTTCAATCTTATCTTCTTTGTTTTTGTCTAGTCTATATACACATTCCTCATTGTTTTCCCTTGTATTTATCTCACAACCTTCACATGGTAAAAGTACTGATGTGGGTTCCAAGTTTGTTGTTACAATATTATAATGTTTCAATTTTTGTGTATTTCTCTTATCAATTACTTGTTTTCCTCTTTTATACTCTTTTCCTATTATTAATTCATTATTTTCTTTGTGTGCGATCCATAGTTTTTTTGTAGATACATGTTTTTTTGTCAAGTTATTAAAGGTATTAAAATTATGTTCATAAAGATTTCTTAACTTGTCTTGTATCATGTTAGTTATATAATCTTTTTTTGGTCAATATAAGTATACCATCCTGGTGGTTTTCCTCTCTTTGGATGTATAGTTTGAATATGATGCCAATCCAGTATGTCTTTAAAATTTAAATTCATTATTTGTTCCATGAACATTATTCCATTTTCCCTTAAGCCTTTATGTAATAATTTTTCTTCATATCTCAGGTCTTCCCATAATTGTTTAAATGTATATTTGCCCCCACTAGGGATTGTAATTATTGATTTTCCTTTGTATGTAGATTCCCATACAATTAATTTTTCTTTTGCTTTGCTTATTATCATTGCATTTAGATTAAAATTGTCTTTTATCTTATATACCAAATTCTTATCAAATATCAATTTATCAGTCCATAATCAATTTTGAAATTGTTGTAATCTTATCTTTGTTGATTCTCCTAATAAATCATCCCTATTTATTTTATCGTTAAAATTTTTTATATGTAGTTGTAATTGTCTATCTTCAATATCAAATATATTATATCCTTCTTTCAAGTGAAAGATACTGTTAATTGCTGTTTGTGCAAATCCAGCTTTATGTTTAAACGTCTTAAGACATATTGAGTTTATTTTCTTACACATACTTGTATTTAAGTAAACATCATTTAAAAGATATTCTATTGCTGGAAAAAGCACGTGATTTATTATATATCTTGCTCCTTTATCTGTTATTTTTGCCCTTTCTACCATTCTACATATGTTTCTAACTTTCTCTTCAATTAATGTTTTTTGATGACTCTTCTTTCCATCTGCTGAAATCCATATACCTAGTATCCTTACATATTCATTTTTTTTGTATGCTATTATTTTTTCTTTCATAAATTTAACTGAGTTTATTCTATTCTTATCTTTTTTATTTATAAACTTTCCCTGCTTCGATATTTTATGTTCCTTTTTTGGATTTATGCATATTAAATGAGATTTTTCTGCATTAACTCTAATGCCTGTGATATTTGAGAATTCTTCTACTTTAGTTAAAATATTTTTGAGTTGGTTCTTATTACTTGCCATATAAGTTGTATCATCCATATATGCAAAAGAATTTATTTTTATACTTTTTATTTTTCCCATATCAGTTCGTAAATCTCCATATTGTGTTGTTTCCATTAAATATCCCTCTTTCATATTTTGTATTTTTTCTAATAGAGGGTCATAATATATCCGCCACAAAAGAGGAAATAAAGAGTCCACTTGCTCTATTCCTATTTTTGGATTAAAAGGGTCTGTGAGACCATGGAAAGTAATTACTCTATTAGATCTTGTTACTGTTAGTTTATGTATAATTTCAATAATATTGTTAGGTATTTTAATTCTTTCCATGCTTTTTTTGAGTATATCATTATTGATAGAATCGAAGGCTTTTGAAATATCTTGTGATAGAATCCATATTTCTTTTTTATACTCTTTTGCTTCTTCTATGCTGTTGTTAAGAATATGTATTGGTCCTTGTACTGAGCCTTCTGGAAGACCCGCCCAATTATTTTCATTTAAAATTTTTTGTTTTGTCAGAACTTTACTTAATCTATTGTAAATCCCCTTAGAAAAAATTTTCCTTGCTGTTTCTAGTAATGTAATTNCATATATGCAAAAGAATTTATTTTTATACTTTTTATTTTTCCCATATCAGTTCGTAAATCTCCATATTGTGTTGTTTCCATTAAATATCCCTCTTTCATATTCTGTATTCTTTCTAATAGAGGGTCATAATATATCCTCCACAAAAGAGGAGATAAAGAGTCCCCTTGCTCTATTCCCATTTTTGGATTAAAAGGGTCTGTGAGACCATGGAAAGTAATTACTCTATTAGATCTTGTTACTGTTAGTTTATGTATAATTTCAATAATATTGTTAGGTATTTTAATTCTTTCCATGCTTTTTTTGAGTATATCATTATTGATAGAATCGAAGGCTTTTGAAATATCTTGTGATAGAATCCATATTTCTTTTTTATACTCTTTTGCTTCTTCTATGCAGTTGTTAAGAATATGTATTGGTCCTTGTACTGAGCCTTCTGGAAGACCCGCCCAATTATTTTCATTTAAAATTTTTTGTTTTGTCAGAACTTTACTTAATCTATTGTAAATCCCCTTAGAAAAAATTTTCCTTGCTGTTTCTAGTAATGTAATTGGTCTAGTATTCCACATATTTTTTTTTCAATCTTTAGGTTTTGCAATTGGAAAAATATACCCTCTATCCACTCATGGGGTATTTCTCTGCTTTGTAATATATGATTAAAAATATTAATTAAGAGTTTTAAAGTTTTTTCTCCCATGTGTTTCCACAGTTCATTTGTTATCATCGTCGGACCTGGTGCTTTTTTGTTTGGAGTTTTTCTTATTATTTTCTGTAATTCCTCAACTGTAAACTTTTTATTTATGGAGTTGTACCATTCATCTTTAATGTTTCCTTTAACTTTATATATGTCTTCCCAATCTCTGTATTTGTCAATTGGGTCTATATGTTTCTCTGTTATCCAATTTTTAAAAGTATTCTTAATTTCTTGTTTTATTTCTTCAGGATCTGTGATGACTTCTGTTTCGCACCCAACTTTCCTAACTATACTATCTGTTACTATCTTAGGCTTCTCTCTTTTTAAAACACTATTTAAGTAATTCTTTTTATTTTCTTTAAAATTTTTTTGACGATTTAGTATATTCTCAATAATTGACTTGTGTTTTGTTTCTTTAATTTCATTTCTAAAAATTTTCCTTAAGGAATAATATGTTTGTNGCGTGTGTCTATTATTATAGTATTTAACATGTGATCCAGTATATTATCTGATATCCAGATTTGATCTATTTGACTTTTTATATCATTTGCTTTATTTCTCCATGTAAAATCTTCTGTTTGGTTTTCTGTTTGGGTATTTGTTTTTAGAGCTTCTTTATAAATTCTATATGCATCAGTATAGCTATTATTTAGCAGATATCTCAGAATATGACTTTCTGGTTTGTTTGATCTTAAATTTAATGTTATATTCTTATTAAATCTATCTAACCTTGGATTGGGTGTTGCATTGAAGTCTCCTATTACAATTGAAAAATGTGTTTCTCTATCTCGGTGCTCCTCAAGCTCATTAATTATCTATTTTGAAATATGGGATCTTTCTTTGCTTTCTGTTGCATTTGCTGGGTAATATATAAGAATAATTTGCATTTTGATCTTTTTTTTAAATGCCATCTTGATTGATATAATATTGCCTTTATATTTTTTAGTTTTATAAATGTGTTTTGCCCATTTACTCTTGATCATTAAACATAGACCTGAACCCTTGGATTGTTCACTATCAGCCCATATATAATTANTTTATTTTCTTTAAAATTTTTTTGACGATTTAGTATATTCTCAATAATTGACTTGTGTTTTGTTTCTTTAATTTCATTTCTAAAAATTTTCCTTAAGGAATAATATGTTTGTTGAGTATTTACTATCCATTTTGTGAGCTCTTCATTACTTTTTATTAAAGGATTTTCTATTATAAAATTATATTTGTCTTCAAGAATTTTAATTTTTTCTTCTACTTTTTGTGCTATTTGGGGTTCTATATTGTCTTTTTTAAAAATTTTTTGTCTGCCCCATTCATATATTTTTCTTAGTATTATGATTTGATTATATGATTCAAAATAATTATGTAGCTGTTTTTCTTCTAAATATCTGCCCATTGTAATGTATTTCTTTTTTGGTAAAATCTTATTTGTCACTTTAGATATGACATTTCTTAAAAAATTCCATTTTTCTTCTACTAATCTATGTTGAATTTCCAAATTATATTTTATATGTTCTTCTATTTCATCCTCAAATTTTTTCCAAACTTTGTTAGATGTATTTTTATAATTAAATGATATTCTATTTATATTTTCTGCATTTTTGATTCTTCTTCCATTTTGATATTTGTCTTGAAAAAGGTCAAATTTTAAATTTAATAAAACTCCTGAATGATCACTTTGTGCTATTGAGCGTGTGTCTATTATTATAGTATTTAACATGTGATCCAGTATATTATCTGATATCCAGATTTGATCTATTTGACTTTTTATATCATTTGCTTTATTTCTCCATGTAAAATCTTCTGTTTGGTTTTCTGTTTGGGTATTTGTTTTTAGAGCTTTTTTATAAATTCTGTATGCATCAGTATAGCTATTATTTAGCAGATATCTCAGAATATGACTTTCTGGTTTGTTTGATTTTAAATTAAATGTTATATTCTTATTAAATCTATCTAACCTTGGATTGGGTGTTGCATTGAAGTCTCCTATTACAATTGAAAAATGTGTTTCTCTATCTCGGTGCTCCTCAAGCTCATTAATTATCTATTTTGAAATATGGGATCTTTCTTTGCTTTCTGTTGCATTTGCTAGGTAATATATAAGAATAATTTGCATTTTGATCTTTTTTTTAAATGCCATCTTGATTGATATAATATTGCCTTTATATTTTTTAGTTTTATAAATGTGTTTTGCCCATTTACTCTTGATCATTAAACATAGACCTGAACCCTTGGATTGTTCACTATCAGCCCATATATAATTATATTCATTTTCTCTATGCAGTGTTTGATTTATTATTATATCTTTAAATATATATTTACTGTTATTACTATTTTTATTTACCCATGTTTCTGTTAAACCAATAATATCATATTCATTTTCAATACAAAAATTAAGCCAATCAATTTGTTTTAGAGTATCATTTATTCCTCTTATATTCTGTGTAAATATTTTAAAAGTTTTTTTATCAGAATATGGCCCGTAATCTCCTTTATTGGACTCTCTGTAGCTCCTTCCCTTTAATAGATTAAATAGGTACTTTTCTTCTTTTTTTTTATTTATTTTCTTATTTTTAAAAATTTTTTTCTTATTTTTATTATATATTTTTTTTTTATTTTCCATATATACTATCATATAATATTTATATAAAAAAAATGTATTAATTAAACCCCATAATATATATATATCGTACCTAACATATTCCAAAAATTATCCTTATTATTTAAAGTTAATGAGTTACTATCTTGAAGATATAACTCCTTTTTTTCTCCAGATTTTTTTAATTTATTAAACAAAGATAAGATTTCCGACACTTGAGAATTCTGGCTCTGGTAATTTTTCCATTTCCATAAATTCTTTTGGTAAGTAACGAAAAAAATAATATGTTTTTAATACATTTAAAGTTTCATTATATTGTTTTTGAGTTTTAATAGGTAAATCTATTTTCCAATCCTGTCTGTTTCTGTGTTTTTCTTGTAGGTCTTTTATTGTTGTTTCTAAATTGGGCAACAAAGGCTTTCTCACATAATCTGAAATAATCCATTTGTTTGGTAATAGCTTAAATTTGTAATACTTTCTTAATTTTTTTATTTCTGTTTTTAAATTAATTCTTCTAATTGGTAGTTTAATTCCAGAACCTGCTTCCGCTGCCTTCATATCTTCAGGTAATGATATTTTTTTATCTAATTCATAATTTATCCATTGTTTCCCTAGAGGTACTTCATAGTCATAGAGTGGGTATAAGAAACGAGATAATTCTTTCGCTTCTACAACAGGTTGCTGGAACTTTAATTTCTTGTGGTATTTGAATTTGTTTAGGTGAGGTTGGTAGATTTGATCTTTGATAAAAGTAATTTTCTGGAAGTTTTTCAAAGTTATAATGTGTACNTCAATCTTTAGGTTTTGCAATTGGAAAAATATACCCTCTATCCACTCATGGGGTATTTCTCTGCTTTGTAATATATGATTAAAAATATTAATTAAGAGTTTTAAAGTTTTTTCTCCCATGTGTTTCCACAGTTCATTTGTTATCATCGTCGGACCTGGTGCTTTTTTGTTTGGAGTTTTTCTTATTATTTTCTGTAATTCCTCAACTGTAAACTTTTTATTTATGGAGTTGTACCATTCATCTTTAATGTTTCCTTTAACTTTATATATGTCTTCCCAATCTCTGTATTTGTCAATTGGGTCTATATGTTTCTCTGTTATCCAATTTTTAAAAGTATTCTTAATTTCTTGTTTTATTTCTTCAGGATCTGTGATGACTTCTGTTTCGCACCCAACTTTCCTAACTATACTATCTGTTACTATCTTAGGCTGCTCTCTTTTTAAAACACTATTTAAGTAATTCTTTTTATTTTCTTTAAAATTTTTTTGACGATTTAGTATATTCTCAATAATTGACTTGTGTTTTGTTTCTTTAATTTCATTTCTAAAAATTTTCCTTAAGGAATAATATGTTTGTTGAGTATTTACTATCCATTTTGTGAGCTCTTCATTACTTTTTATTAAAGGATTTTCTATTATAAAATTATATTTGTCTTCAAGAATTTTAATTTTTTCTTCTACTTTTTGTGCTATTTGGGGTTCTATATTGTCTTTTTTAAAAATTTTTTGTCTGCCCCATTCATATATTTTTCTTAGTATTATGATTTGATTATATGATTCAAAATAATTATGTAGCTGTTTTTCTTCTAAATATCTGCCCATTGTAATGTATTTCTTTTTTGGTAAAATCTTATTTGTCACTTTAGATATGACATTTCTTAAAAAATTCCATTTTTCTTCTACTAATCTATGTTGAATTTCCAAATTATATTTTATATGTTCTTCTATTTCATCCTCAAATTTTTTCCAAACTTTGTTAGATGTATTTTTATAATTAAATGATATTCTATTTATATTTTCTGCATTTTTGATTCTTCTTCCATTTTGATATTTGTCTTGAAAAAGGTCAAATTTTAAATTTAATAAAACTCCTGAATGATCACTTTGTGCTATTGAGCGTGTGTCTATTATTATAGTATTTAACATGTGATCCAGTATATTATCTGATATCCAGATTTGATCTATTTGACTTTTTATATCATTTGCTTTATTTCTCCATGTAAAATCTTCTGTTTGGTTTTCTGTTTGGGTATTTGTTTTTAGAGCTTTTTTATAAATTCTGTATGCATCAGTATAGCTATTATTTAGCAGATATCTCAGAATATGACTTTCTGGTTTGTTTGATTTTAAATTAAATGTTATATTCTTATTAAATCTATCTAACCTTGGATTGGGTGTTGCATTGAAGTCTCCTATTACAATTGAAAAATGTGTTTCTCTATCTCGGTGCTCCTCAAGCTCATTAATTATCTATTTTGAAATATGGGATCTTTCTTTGCTTTCTGTTGCATTTGCTAGGTAATATATAAGAATAATTTGCATTTTGATCTTTTTTTTAAATGCCATCTTGATTGATATAATATTGCCTTTATATTTTTTAGTTTTATAAATGTGTTTTGCCCATTTACTCTTGATCATTAAACATAGACCTGAACCCTTAGATTGTTCACTATCAGCCCATATATAACTATATTCATTTTCTCTATGCAGTGTTTGATTTATTATTATATCTTTAAATATATATTTACTGTTATTACTATTTTTATTTACCCATGTTTCTGTTAAACCAATAATATCATATTCATTTTCAATACAAAAATTAAGCCAATCAATTTGTTTTAGAGTATCATTTATTCCTCTTATATTCTGTGTAAATATTTTAAAAGTTTTTTTATCAGAATATGGCCCGTAATCTCCTTTATTGGACTCTCTGTAGCTCCTTCCCTTTAATAGATTAAATAGGTACTTTTCTTCTTTTTTTTTATTTATTTTCTTATTTTTAAAAATTTTTTTCTTATTTTTATTATATATTTTTTTTTTATTTTCCATATATACTATCATATAATATTTATATAAAAAAAATGTATTAATTAAACCCCATAATATATATATATCGTACCTAACATATTCCAAAAATTATCCTTATTATTTAAAGTTAATGAGTTACTATCTTGAAGATATAACTCCTTTTTTTCTCCAGATTTTTTTAATTTATTAAACAAAGATAAGATTTCCGACACTTGAGAATTCTGGCTCTGGTAATTTTTCCATTTCCATAAATTCTTTTGGTAAGTAACGAAAAAAATAATATGTTTTTAATACATTTAAAGTTTCATTATATTGTTTTTGAGTTTTAATAGGTAAATCTATTTTCCAATCCTGTCTGTTTCTGTGTTTTTCTTGTAGGTCTTTTATTGTTGTTTCTAAATTGGGCAACAAAGGCTTTCTCACATAATCTGAAATAATCCATTTGTTTGGTAATAGCTTAAATTTGTAATACTTTCTTAATTTTTTTATTTCTGTTTTTAAATTAATTCTTCTAATTGGTAGTTTAATTCCAGAACCTGCTTCCGCTGCCTTCATATCTTCAGGTAATGATATTTTTTTATCTAATTCATAATTTATCCATTGTTTCCCTAGAGGTACTTCATAGTCATAGAGTGGGTATAAGAAACGAGATAATTCTTTCGCTTCTACAACAGGTTGCTGGAACTTTAATTTCTTGTGGTATTTGAATTTGTTTAGGTGAGGTTGGTAGATTTGATCTTTGATAAAAGTAATTTTCTGGAAGTTTTTCAAAGTTATAATGTGTACCTAATTCTCTTAATAAGTCTTTAAATAAATAATCTTCTGTTCCTCCCTTTTCCATGGTAGATATTTGTTGCAATTTAAACTTATATCTTCTGGATTCTCTGGTAAATTTGGCTTTTGTAACTTTTTTATGGATGGTAAGTTAAAATAATACTCTGGTAATTTCTCTGGTATTTTGTAATATGATTTAAGCTGAAATCTGATTGCATTTAGATTTTTTAATTTTCTTGGATCTGTTATAGGAAAGAGGTTTCTCACTTCCCTTCTTAAATCCTGCCAGTTTTCTGGCAATGTTGGTTTGGAAACAAAGTAACTCTCTGGAAGTCTATCGACATCATAATACTGTCTCAAAAATACAATAATTTCTTTAATTGTTTGTCTATTCCTAATTGGTACTGTATGTGGTAACTCATCAAAAATTCTCTGTGGAAGTTTTGAAAAATCCATTGGTAATTGTCTTCTTTCTACTTTAGCAACTCTATTGCAATATTCTCGGACTTTGTCAAAGTTAAAATCTGCTTTGGATGGTCTTTCTCCTCTCTTAAAAAGTAACCAATTTATATGTATTATTCGGTTTGTTAAAGATCTTCCATTCAATTCATTTAAGTTAAAACTCCTTAAAGCTTTCCATGCAAAAATTATACATACATTCTGTCTAATTTTTCTAATATTGTCAGTTCCAATATTGAAATCTATTTTATGTTTATCCTTATATTGTTGTATAAATCCTCCTACCAAATTTTCAAAAACTTCGATATATTATGGTTTCTCATCATATCTTCCATA
Source organism: Diversispora epigaea (assembly GCA_003547095.1). NCBI lineage: Eukaryota > Fungi > Glomeromycota > Glomeromycetes > Diversisporales > Diversisporaceae > Diversispora > Diversispora epigaea. The sequence goes on along the minus strand of PQFF01000173.1, from coordinate 46,003 downwards.
AAATCTTTTAAAAAAGTGTAAATCTCTTATACCTTCATTTATTGTTTTAATTAAGATATGATCCTCTTCGCTCGTTTGTAATTTTTCTCACATTGGAACAAAGCCTCAATATACTGTACTGTAAGGGAAGTATTACTAAATACCTTAGGTAAAATTTTATAATTGTCTAAATCTATTGATTGATCTTCATTTTCTTATTCTACAAGTTCTTGTGTGACTGTTGCATCTTCCATTTCTGTATCTGAGATTTCTGTATTTGTCTGTGTTAAAATTCCCTCCATACTGTCCACAAAATCTTTTACATTTTGTGGTAATATTACTGAATTATCCTTACTATTTTCATTATCATTATTATTGTTGTTATGCATGTGTAAATTAAATGGTTTTGTTTGTATTACCTCTTCTGGTATTAAATTTTGTGTAATCTTTCCTTTTTGTATTCCCATTTGTTGTGTCGTGTCCTTGTTTATCGTATTACTACCCCTTTGTTGATCAAATTCAGGGTTAAGCTGATTTTCCTTTTCCAAATTATTATCTATTTGATTTTTATCCTCATCATATGCTTCTTCAAAAAGTGCATACTCTTTTGAAGATATGGGATATAAATCACTTACAGTCTTAAATTCTTCCCATTTTATGTATCTGCTGTTGATTCCAAATGCACCTATTGTTCCAATTCTAACTGTAACAATATTTTTCTTTTTGTTGCGAATAAAAAATAATGTAATAAAGTCTGCTGGTCTTGTTTCTAAAGCNTACTGTTAGTTTATGTATAATTTCAATAATATTGTTAGGTATTTTAATTCTTTCCATGCTTTTTTTGAGTATATCATTATTGATAGAATCGAAGGCTTTTGAAATATCTTGTGATAGAATCCATATTTCTTTTTTATACTCTTTTGCTTCTTCTATGCTGTTGTTAAGAATATGTATTGGTCCTTGTACTGAGCCTTCTGGAAGACCCGCCCAATTATTTTCATTTAAAATTTTTTGTTTTGTCAGAACTTTACTTAATCTATTGTAAATCCCCTTAGAAAAAATTTTCCTTGCTGTTTCTAGTAATGTAATTGGTCTAGTATTCCACATATTTTTTTTTCAATCTTTAGGTTTTGCAATTGGAAAAATATACCCTCTATCCACTCATGGGGTATTTCTCTGCTTTGTAATATATGATTAAAAATATTAATTAAGAGTTTTAAAGTTTTTTCTCCCATGTGTTTCCACAGTTCATTTGTTATCATCGTCGGACCTGGTGCTTTTTTGTTTGGAGTTTTTCTTATTATTTTCTGTAATTCCTCAACTGTAAACTTTTTATTTATGGAGTTGTACCATTCATCTTTAATGTTTCCTTTAACTTTATATATGTCTTCCCAATCTCTGTATTTGTCAATTGGGTCTATATGTTTCTCTGTTATCCAATTTTTAAAAGTATTCTTAATTTCTTGTTTTATTTCTTCAGGATCTGTGATGACTTCTGTTTCGCACCCAACTTTCCTAACTATACTATCTGTTACTATCTTAGGCTGCTCTCTTTTTAAAACACTATTTAAGTAATTCTTTTTATTTTCTTTAAAATTTTTTTGACGATTTAGTATATTCTCAATAATTGACTTGTGTTTTGTTTCTTTAATTTCATTTCTAAAAATTTTCCTTAAGGAATAATATGTTTGTTGAGTATTTACTATCCATTTTGTGAGCTCTTCATTACTTTTTATTAAAGGATTTTCTATTATAAAATTATATTTGTCTTCAAGAATTTTAATTTTTTCTTCTACTTTTTGTGCTATTTGGGGTTCTATATTGTCTTTTTTAAAAATTTTTTGTCTGCCCCATTCATATATTTTTCTTAGTATTATGATTTGATTATATGATTCAAAATAATTATGTAGCTGTTTTTCTTCTAAATATCTGCCCATTGTAATGTATTTCTTTTTTGGTAAAATCTTATTTGTCACTTTAGATATGACATTTCTTAAAAAATTCCATTTTTCTTCTACTAATCTATGTTGAATTTCCAAATTATATTTTATATGTTCTTCTATTTCATCCTCAAATTTTTTCCAAACTTTGTTAGATGTATTTTTATAATTAAATGATATTCTATTTATATTTTCTGCATTTTTGATTCTTCTTCCATTTTGATATTTGTCTTGAAAAAGGTCAAATTTTAAATTTAATAAAACTCCTGAATGATCACTTTGTGCTATTGAGCGTGTGTCTATTATTATAGTATTTAACATGTGATCCAGTATATTATCTGATATCCAGATTTGATCTATTTGACTTTTTATATCATTTGCTTTATTTCTCCATGTAAAATCTTCTGTTTGGTTTTCTGTTTGGGTATTTGTTTTTAGAGCTTTTTTATAAATTCTGTATGCATCAGTATAGCTATTATTTAGCAGATATCTCAGAATATGACTTTCTGGTTTGTTTGATTTTAAATTAAATGTTATATTCTTATTAAATCTATCTAACCTTGGATTGGGTGTTGCATTGAAGTCTCCTATTACAATTGAAAAATGTGTTTCTCTATCTCGGTGCTCCTCAAGCTCATTAATTATCTATTTTGAAATATGGGATCTTTCTTTGCTTTCTGTTGCATTTGCTAGGTAATATATAAGAATAATTTGCATTTTGATCTTTTTTTTAAATGCCATCTTGATTGATATAATATTGCCTTTATATTTTTTAGTTTTATAAATGTGTTTTGCCCATTTACTCTTGATCATTAAACATAGACCTGAACCCTTGGATTGTTCACTATCAGCCCATATATAATTATATTCATTTTCTCTATGCAGTGTTTGATTTATTATTATATCTTTAAATATATATTTACTGTTATTACTATTTTTATTTACCCATGTTTCTGTTAAACCAATAATATCATATTCATTTTCAATACAAAAATTAAGCCAATCAATTTGTTTTAGAGTATCATTTATTCCTCTTATATTCTGTGTAAATATTTTAAAAGTTTTTTTATCAGAATATGGCCCGTAATCTCCTTTATTGGACTCTCTGTAGCTCCTTCCCTTTAATAGATTAAATAGGTACTTTTCTTCTTTTTTTTTATTTATTTTCTTATTTTTAAAAATTTTTTTCTTATTTTTATTATATATTTTTTTTTTATTTTCCATATATACTATCATATAATATTTATATAAAAAAAATGTATTAATTAAACCCCATAATATATATATATCGTACCTAACATATTCCAAAAATTATCCTTATTATTTAAAGTTAATGAGTTACTATCTTGAAGATATAACTCCTTTTTTTCTCCAGATTTTTTTAATTTATTAAACAAAGATAAGATTTCCGACACTTGAGAATTCTGGCTCTGGTAATTTTTCCATTTCCATAAATTCTTTTGGTAAGTAACGAAAAAAATAATATGTTTTTAATACATTTAAAGTTTCATTATATTGTTTTTGAGTTTTAATAGGTAAATCTATTTTCCAATCCTGTCTGTTTCTGTGTTTTTCTTGTAGGTCTTTTATTGTTGTTTCTAAATTGGGCAACAAAGGCTTTCTCACATAATCTGAAATAATCCATTTGTTTGGTAATAGCTTAAATTTGTAATACTTTCTTAATTTTTTTATTTCTGTTTTTAAATTAATTCTTCTAATTGGTAGTTTAATTCCAGAACCTGCTTCCGCTGCCTTCATATCTTCAGGTAATGATATTTTTTTATCTAATTCATAATTTATCCATTGTTTCCCTAGAGGTACTTCATAGTCATAGAGTGGGTATAAGAAACGAGATAATTCTTTCGCTTCTACAACAGGTTGCTGGAACTTTAATTTCTTGTGGTATTTGAATTTGTTTAGGTGAGGTTGGTAGATTTGATCTTTGATAAAAGTAATTTTCTGGAAGTTTTTCAAAGTTATAATGTGTACCTAATTCTCTTAATAAGTCTTTAAATAAATAATCTTCTGTTCCTCCCTTTTCCATGGTAGATATTTGTTGCAATTTAAACTTATATCTTCTGGATTCTCTGGTAAATTTGGCTTTTGTAACTTTTTTATGGATGGTAAGTTAAAATAATACTCTGGTAATTTCTCTGGTATTTTGTAATATGATTTAAGCTGAAATCTGATTGCATTTAGATTTTTTAATTTTCTTGGATCTGTTATAGGAAAGAGGTTTCTCACTTCCCTTCTTAAATCCTGCCAGTTTTCTGGCAATGTTGGTTTGGAAACAAAGTAACTCTCTGGAAGTCTATCGACATCATAATACTGTCTCAAAAATACAATAATTTCTTTAATTGTTTGTCTATTCCTAATTGGTACTGTATGTGGTAACTCATCAAAAATTCTCTGTGGAAGTTTTGAAAAATCCATTGGTAATTGTCTTCTTTCTACTTTAGCAACTCTATTGCAATATTCTCGGACTTTGTCAAAGTTAAAATCTGCTTTGGATGGTCTTTCTCCTCTCTTAAAAAGTAACCAATTTATATGTATTATTCGGTTTGTTAAAGATCTTCCATTCAATTCATTTAAGTTAAAACTCCTTAAAGCTTTCCATGCAAAAATTATACATACATTCTGTCTAATTTTTCTAATATTGTCAGTTCCAATATTGAAATCTATTTTATGTTTATCCTTATATTGTTGTATAAATCCTCCTACCAAATTTTCAAAAACTTCGATATATTATGGTTTCTCATCATATCTTCCATAAAATCTTTTAAAAAAGTGTAAATCTCTTATACCTTCATTTATTGTTTTAATTAAGATATGATCCTCTTCGCTCGTTTGTAATTTTTCTCACATTGGAACAAAGCCTCAATATACTGTACTGTAAGGGAAGTATTACTAAATACCTTAGGTAAAATTTTATAATTGTCTAAATCTATTGATTGATCTTCATTTTCTTATTCTACAAGTTCTTGTGTGACTGTTGCATCTTCCATTTCTGTATCTGAGATTTCTGTGTTTGTCTGTGTTAAAATTCCCTCCATACTGTCCACAAAATCTTTTACATTTTGTGGTAATATTACTGAATTATCCTTACTATTTTCATTATCATTATTATTGTTGTTATGCATGTGTAAATTAAATGGTTTTGTTTGTATTACCTCTTTTGGTATTAAATTTTGTGTAATCTTTCCTTTTTGTATTCCCATTTGTTGTGTCGTGTCCTTGTTTATCGTATTACTACCCCTTTGTTGATCAAATTCAGGGTTAAGCTGATTTTCCTTTTCCAAATTATTATCTATTTGATTTTTATCCTCATCATATGCTTCTTCAAAAAGTGCATACTCTTTTGAAGATATGGGATATAAATCACTTACAGTCTTAAATTCTTCCTATTTTATGTATCTGCTGTTGATTCCAAATGCACCTATTGTTCCAATTCTAACTGTAACAATATTTTTCTTTTTGTTGCGAATAAAAAATAATGTAATAAAGTCTGCTGGTCTTGTTTCTAAAGCATCCTTTACTTCAGTTTCATTATCATAGTATTCTTTTGAAAAAATATATTTCTCAGGATATTTGCTCATTGTGGGTAGTTGGATAAGGTTTTTTGTTGCACCCTTAATAATTAAAACTTCATCACTCTCTGTTGGTTTTAAAAATAATTTCACTTCTATTTGATTGTTATCTTTGGATTCTAAAACTTTTGCTTCTATGAATTTATATTCAAGGTCTCCTTCTCCTGTTGGAGGACTCTTTCCTCTTAACCACTCCATTAAAATGAAAATGTTAATATGCTCTATTGACTGTAAAAATTTAAAATTTACTGCATATTTTTAACAAAAATTTGATGTGCGGGAAAGAGTTCATTATTATTTATTTTATTAATTATATTATATTTATTTAATTCGTGATCCAGCTACCAATCAGTGAAATTATTAGTCAAAAATGGGAAAAATTTTGTAAATTACTTATAAAATTTTTTTGAAAGTCCATTTTTGTAATGAGATATTACTAAATTCATACAACTTTATGAAAATATTATATAATTTATTATAGCAATAAAACCTTAGTTTTCATATTCACTAAAAATTTTTCCTTGATAATTTAAAGAAAAAAAGTTTACTCAGTGGAAACTGTAGATTCTTGTTTAGTGCTAATCTTCACTGATTGGTATATAGATCATGAATTAATTATTATTATATAATTAAAGCAATTATTGATTAAAAAAAAGTCATCTAAACTAGATTGTCGTGTCATATTAAATTTTTTGGTTTTTATAAATTTTTTAATTATATTTGCTAATTTAATATATTTTTTTGAATTTTCCTGCTGAAATAAAAACATTTGTACATTTTCTAAACTTGTTAATATTACATTAATATCAATAATAACTGGTTCAATACTATCATCTGATTTTTCAATATTTTCAATATTTTCTTTTAAATTTTTAAAAATGTCAACAAGTTCTGTAATAATTTTATCATTTTCCAAAAGTTCATAAACAATGTCTTCTTCTGGTACAAAAAGAAATTCTTCTACATCCATTGCACTAGGAAGGTAAAGTGATTGAATATTTTTAGAAATATTATTTGTTAATTTATTATTATCATCATAATAATCATCATTAAGATCATTAAAAATAAGAATATTTGTATGATTTCAGCAATTATAAATTGTTTCAACTTTAATTTCATCTCAACTTGAAATAATAAAACAAATTGCTTACAAAACATTCATTTTTAAATCTTGTATAAATTGACCAGTTTCAACTTGCTTTAAAATCCATCTATGTATATAAAATAATTAAAAAATTTAATTAAATAAATTAAATAAATTTTATATAATTTAAATACTAAAACTTACCGAATATGATAATTACGATAATGTCTTTTAAAAGACATAATAATTCCAGCATCCATTGGCTATATTCGTAAAGTTGTATTTGGAGGTAAAAACTAAATATCAACATGTAAAAGATTTAGACCTTTAATTTTATAATTTCCACAATTATCCAATAATAATAAAACACATTGTCTATTATGTTTTATTCCAACTTTATAATCAAAATCACAAAGCCATTTTTGAAATAAAGTAGTAAGCATCCAAGCTTTAGAATTATGTCGATAAATTATTGGTAAATTATGAATATTAATTGTTTTAAAGCATTTGGGATTTGCATATTTTCCAATAATAATTTGTGTAATTCATCTGCATTTGTACACAATATTATTGAAAGCTGTTCTTTATTTTTTTTATGTCCAGAAAGTCGACGTGTTGCCAATATACGATCTGGTTCTAATCTATATATAAAATAAATACATAATAACAAATTTATATAAAGTTAAAATATAAAATAATCAAGTTTATAAAATAAAATTATATTATACCTATAAAAAAGACCAGTTTCATCCACTAGTCAAAAATTTATAAAACCTACACCTATCAGGTATCAGATAGGTGTAGTATCCATGCCTAATATCGTACACATATCGGGTACCCGATAGTAATATTGTACATTTTGTATATCTCTAGGTTTTTTTACTGTCCCATGTCCCNTAATAAAACACATTGTCTATTATGTTTTATTCCAACTTTATAATCAAAATCACAAAGCCATTTTTGAAATAAAGTAGTAAGCATCCAAGCTTTAGAATTATGTCGATAAATTATTGGTAAATTATGAATATTAATTGTTTTAAAGCATTTGGGATTTGCATATTTTCCAATAATAATTTGTGTAATTCATCTGCATTTGTACACAATATTATTGAAAGCTGTTCTTTATTTTTTTTATGTCCAGAAAGTCGACGTGTTGCCAATATACGATCTGGTTCTAATCTATATATAAAATAAATACATAATAACAAATTTATATAAAGTTAAAATATAAAATAATCAAGTTTATAAAATAAAATTATATTATACCTATAAAAAAGACCAGTTTCATCCACTAGTCAAAAATTTATAAAACCTACACCTATCAGGTATCAGATAGGTGTAGTATCCATGCCTAATATCGTACACATATCGGGTACCCGATAGTAATATTGTACATTTTGTATATCTCTAGGTTTTTTTACTGTCCCATGTCCCACTGTTCCTACCCTTATTGAGCTTATAAAGATATATTAAAACTTTATAAATATATGTAAAAACTAATTCTAAAAAACTTTAATTAATGACTTAAACTAAGTTTTATAATGGAATTTTTTATAATTTAAAAAATTATTTTTGTTTCAAATTGTTCCAAAATGTTCTATGACAATACTGCCCGATAGGTATGAGAAAACATTTTTCACACTTATCAGGTACCCGATATATGTAAAAAAACATTTTTCACACCTATCAGATATCTGATATGTGTACGATATTAGGCACGGATACTACACCTATCTGGTACCCGATAGGTGTAGGTTTTATAAATTTTTGACCAGTAATCCATATTATAAATTTGTTCAGGAGAATAATTTTCACATTTATCTTATAATAATAGAAGTGCCTCTTTGATAACAATTTCATTTGCAGATGCTGCTTCACTATGAAGCTTTTCTTGTTGAATTTCATTACGTTTTTTGAAACTATATAACCAACCAGAAGAAAATAATAATGTATTTTCAGGAACACCTAATTATGTTGCCAGTAATTTTGCCTTCTCAATTAAAATAGAATCACTAAGAATAACTCCATGTTGATAGCTTAAAATAAACTCTTTAAGTGCTAGTTCAAGTTCAGGAAATGTTACTGATTTATGTCGTTTTTATGTTGAATTAATTTGATTATTGGAAAGTCATTTTTTTTTAGTTTGTAAAATTTTTGTAATAGTACTTTTATTAATCTTTACTCTCTATTTTTGTTCTACGCATTCTATATATTCAGATCTAATCTTTTTATTATTATTACATTAGTAAATTTTTTTAAACGTAAGCCTTCGAAGTCCTTTACTCCAATAACTTTCAAATACTTTCAATATAAATGTAATATTTACGAAGGTTATTGATACCGAAAACCTTCATTTTTATTAATAAAACGTAATACTCCGGAGGTTATTAATATCGATAACCTTCAATAACCTTCACTTTATCATAATAAACGTAATATTTGCGAAGGTTATTGGTCCGATAACCTTCAATAACCTTTGAAAATGAAATTATTACAATAACCTCCAACATAAAAAATTTCCTGATGTAGTATAAAAACATAATTCATATTTTTGAGCATCAGTTAAAGTAATTTTTTTTTACTACTTTTGATGAACTCATTTTGATGAATTAAAAATCCAACAGTAAGTTTTTTATTCCATTTTTATATTTTAAAANTGATTTATGTCGTTTTTATGTTGAATTAATTTGATTATTGGAAAGTCATTTTTTTTTAGTTTGTAAAATTTTTGTAATAGTACTTTTATTAATCTTTACTCTCTATTTTTGTTCTACGCATTCTATATATTCAGATCTAATCTTTTTATTATTATTACATTAGTAAATTTTTTTAAACGTAAGCCTTCGAAGTCCTTTACTCCAATAACTTTCAAATACTTTCAATATAAATGTAATATTTACGAAGGTTATTGATACCGAAAACCTTCATTTTTATTAATAAAACGTAATACTCCGGAGGTTATTAATATCGATAACCTTCAATAACCTTCACTTTATCATAATAAACGTAATATTTGCGAAGGTTATTGGTCCGATAACCTTCAATAACCTTTGAAAATGAAATTATTACAATAACCTCCAACATAAAAAATTTCCTGATGTAGTATAAAAACATAATTCATATTTTTGAGCATCAGTTAAAGTAATTTTTTTTTACTACTTTTGATGAACTCATTTTGATGAATTAAAAATCCAACAGTAAGTTTTTTATTCCATTTTTATATTTTAAAAAAGAATAATTAATTAATTATTTTTATTTTTATTTTTTAACCGAAAAGATATAAAAAATAAACACGTACAAATTCAATCCACAAATCAACAAATCAGCAAATCGACAAAAACAACGAAACAGATGACAGAATGGTAGATCTTTTTCTATTTTTATTTTTATTTTTATATTTAAAATAAATAAATAAATAATTTTATTTTTATTTTTTTTAACTAAAAGAAAATATAAAAAAATAAACATTTACAAACCTGCAAATCGACAAATCGGCAAATCAGCAAAAACGGCCAAACAGATGACAGAATGGTAGATCCTTTTTTATTTTTATTTTTATATTTTAAAAATAAATAATTAATTAATTTTATTTATATTTTTTTTAACTAAAAAATAATAAAAATAAATACAAATCTAATCTACAAATTGACAAATTGACAAAATAGCAAAAGCGACGAAACAAATAATGGAATGGTAGGTCCTTTTTTTATAAAAATATTTTTAAAAAAATAATTAGTTAATTATATTTAACTTGGAATAGAAAAATAAATTCAAAGAAAAAAAAACTTATCACAAAGCAGAACGAAGTAACAGAGCAACAGAGTAACGGAGTATACCTGCTGCCCAAATTCAAAATTCAAATGCCGAAATCCCAAATGCCGAAATCCCAAATCCCAAATTACAATTAGTATTTTTTGCCGAAATCCCAAATCCCAAATCTCAAATCCCAAATACTAGTAATTTGTGCATTTTGGCGTCCCAAATCTCAAATTATTTGGGATTTGGGCAACACGTATATAACGGAGTAATGAAGTTTTTTTTTTTTGATTTAGATTATCATCTCACATGATTTAAAATCACATGGGTGCATTTATGGAGGATAATGTTAATATAAGCGGGTTTAAAAATCGTTGCATCGTGCAAAATAAGAGGGAATGCACTTAGTAATAATTTTTCAACATGAAACTAGATTAAAATGTACATTTAAGAAGGGATGCACTTATAGAGAGTGCATTTATAGAGGGTTCACTGTACTTTTATTTCACCTTATACATGTTGCCCAAATCCCAAATACACTCTCCTAGCAAAAGTATTTGTGGAATGATAAATTTGAAAATAATTGCTAAAATTAAAATGTTAATTTTAGCACAAAGAGTGATCTAAATTGCACAAACTTTTTTTTATTAGATTCCCCTAAACCAGAAATATTATATTATATATTTTGTGATAAAATTAAACATCTGTACATAGAGATATTACACTTCAAATGAAATTGATAAAAATAATAAATTTATTCTTAGATCGTTACCTATACCATATTCAATAGATATTAAAGATAGGTATTAACTATCTTATATGGAATTGTAGCCAGAAATAATATCTACAACTTTAATTAGTGTCGTTTTTCTTACTATCTACTAAATATTTTGACTTCAATTAGACGTGAATAAAAATGACTGAAATTTAATAAAATTTTTAAAAAATAAAAAAAATTCGAAAATAATTATATCGATCATTTATACCCGAAAAACTTGATTATTTATTAACTTAACAATAAATATGGTATTAAGTAACTTTAAAGCTTGAAATATGAAGCATCTTTTGTAAAACTTTCAGCCTTCATATTGGCTAATTATAAAAATTAACTGATTTTTAGTTACACAAAAATTTTTTTATTTACCTCTTAATAAAGTTAATAAAACTTATTGATAACAGATTTTGACTACTAAATAAAGTTGTTCTTTTGGAATAAAGTAAACAAAATAAAAGAAAAAATAAGATAAAATAACGTTATTAAACCTTTTAAAAAAGAAATAAAACAAATTTCCGCAGGGTAAGGGGGTTGGGTTGATAGGTTAAGGTCGGGTTTGATGGGTTGACAAGTATTTATTAACAGGTCTACTTATATTTAAACTCTTATTTACTTAATAAAATATTTTTAAAAATTACAAATATATGTAAAATTTTGTGCCGAATATTTTTATTTAGGAGTTGAGAAGTAGTTTCTTTAATAAAATATTGAGATTTTTTTGATTTTTAAATTTTTTCGAAAAATAAATAAAATTATAATTGGCCGAGAGGATATCATCTGATCTAAAATTTTAAGACTTTCGCAATTAGCCCATATGTATATATTGAGAATTAAGAGAATAATACACAATTAAACTTTAGAGTATAATTTTAAAATGTCCAATATTTAACTGTTAATATGACATCAGGAAACTTTTTGGGACGTAAATTTACAGAAAATTTACGGGACCTACAGAAATTTTCTGTAAATTTACGTCCCAAAAAGTTTCCTGATGATTAACCTTAATTCTCAATTTAAAAATTTAAAACTTTTACAGTAGATGCTTCATATATTAAACTTTAACTGTACTTAATACCTCTTTTATTGTTATATTAATAAATAAAGAAGTTTTTATATGTAGTTTTGATTGATAATTATTTTCAGATTTTTTTGATTTTTAAAAATGATCAACACAGATTTGAAGTATTTGTGGAATCGATAAAATCAAAAAAAAATCAAAAAATAATTATCAATCGGAACCACATATAAAAACTTCCTTATCTATTATCGCGGTTTTCAAATTAGTGCGATCATGTGATGTAAATCGATTTTTATAAAAATCGAATACCGAATACAAAACCATATGATATATATAAAAGTATTTGTATTATATATTATTTACAGATTAAACAAATATTAATGATAGATGAGTCATCTGCACATCTATTTATTGCATTTTGGTCTTTTTTTTAATGCCTTTGTATATAGTCTTTATACCGATTACAAAATGACTAAAAACTGATTACAAAACGACTAAAACCGATTACAAAACGACTAAAAACGATTACTATTGATTACCTTGCAAATACATTTACTTATTTGATTAAAAAGGTTTTCTATAACCTTTATATTTACAAATATATATATATATTTTTATTTTTAACATAATATTTGTTATATTTTTAATAAATAAATTTTTGAAATCAAGTTATTTTATTACATATATGATTTTATTGATTTTATTTTATTATAATAATTATAATAAATATATTTTTGGCAAGAAGAGATAACTGTTTAATAGATATGATTCGATATTGTATTATTTTATATCAAGTTATTGGGTTTAATAAAGAAATAATATAGATATTTGATTTTTTGTTGAGCGGAAGTCACGTGATTTTCGAATTACGTGACAAATTTTTATTAGTTAAAAAATGATCATCGATCACATGAGATCAGTCGTTTCGTCACATTACAAATTTTTATTAGTTAAAATGATCATTAATCATGTGATATTTGTTTATTGGTATTCGAATACAAATAAATTATATTAACTGATTTTTTTACATGATCGCACTAATTTGAAAACCGCGATAATATAACAATAAAAAAGATATTAAATACAGTTAAAGTTTAACATATAAAGTATCTACTGTGAAAGTTTTAGATTTTTAAATTGAGAATTGAGTTTAATATTAATGGTTACACTGGTTGAAAATTTATAAAACCTACACCTATCGGGTACCAGATAGGTGTAGTATCTGTGCCTAATATCGTACACATATCGGATACCCGATAGGTGTAAAAAATGTTTTCTCACACCTATCGGGTACTCGATATGTGTACAATATTAGGCACGGATACTACACCTATCTGGTACCCGATAGGTGTAGGTTTTATAAATTTTTGACCAGTGTTAAATATTGGACATTTTAAAATTATACTCTAAAGTTTAATCGTATATTATTTTCTCAATTCTCAATATATTAAACTGAAAGTTTTACAAAAGATGCTCCATATTTCAGGCTTTAAGGTGACTTAATACCATATTTATTGTTAAGTTAATAAATAATCAAGATTTTCAGGTATAAACGATCGATATAATTATTTTCGAATTTTTTTTATTTTTTAAAAATTTTATTAAATTTTGGTCATTTTTATTCACGTTTAATTGAAGTCAAAATATTTAGTAGATAGCGAGAAAAATGACACTAATTAAAGTTATGGATATTATTTCTGGCTATAATTTTATATAAAATAGTTGGTATCTATCTTTAATATCCATCAAATGCGATATAAGTAATAATCTAAGAATAAATTTATTATTTTTTATCAATTTCATTTGAAGCGTAATATCTCTATATATAAATGTTCAATTTTATTACAAAATATATAATATGATAGCCCTGGTTTAGGAGAATCTAATAAAAAAAAGTTTGTGCAATTTAGATCACTCTTTGTTCTAAAATTAGCATTTTAATTTTAGTAATTATTTTCAAATTTTATCATTTCACAAATACTTTTGCTAGAGGAGTGTAATTTGGGATTTGGGATACCAAAATATACAAATTACTAGTATTTGAGATTTGGGATTTTGGCAAAAGATACTAATGTAATTTGGGATTTGGAATTTTGGCATTTGGGATTTCAGCATTTAGATTTTGAATTTGGGTAGCAGTTATATTTCACCTTACTTACTATGTCTTTTTGATTATTTGATTATTATTTAATTATTATTATTATTTATTATATTTATTATCTGTTTTGAGATAAACCAGTTAAATCAATTGTATTAGCTATGACCTACTGGCAGATAGAGTGTATTATTATTTGTTTATGTAATGCAACTTTGAGACTGATTTGAGAAATTGTTCGAAATACTCTGCACTCTTGTAACAGTACCACTGAAATGTTTTCTCTTCATCTTTTTTTATTCCTATTTTATTCTGATTACAATATTTAAGACCACTTGTTCATTACTAATTTTAAAGATGGAAGAGATATACACTTATTGCTTTATCAGATCAAGAAATTTTAATAGATTCATTTGTATTTTATAAATTATCACGGTTTTCAAATTAGTGTGATCATGTGATGTAAATCGATTTTTATAAAAATCGAATACCGAATACAAAACCATATAATATATATAAAAGTATTTGTATTATATATGATTTACAGATTAAACAAATATTAATGATAGATGAGTCATCTACACATCTATTTATTGCATTTTGATCTTTTTTTTAATGCCTTTGTATATCATCAGGAAATTTTAATAGGCGTAATATTCCGTAATTATTACAAAACGTAAAATTTTCGTAATTTATACAGAGATTTTCCCGTAATATTATGTATATCTCCGAAAGATTTCGATACATAATAATTTCGCCTGTAAAATCACCAATTTCTTACACCTCAAAAAAATTCCGCAAGATTTCGTAACTTTCTACGTATTTATTACACCTCGAAAAAATTACACCTCAAAAAATTCCGTAATTTTTTCGCAGCTTAATTTTTTTTACGAAAATATTTTTTACTTTCAAATCTTTGTAATATAAATTTTTGCACTTTTTTATGAATATTTACGGAAATATACGCAACTAGAAATCATATATTGCAAAAAAATTTATTTTTAATTTATTGTTCTCGGAATTCTTTGAATGATAATAAATTATAGCATAAAATATTTCGGATATTTATAAATAAAATATAATACTAAATAAAATATAAAAAATACTAAAATACTAAATAAAATAAAATTAAAAATATTCATATTTTAAAAATTTCAGATTATTACGCAAGACTATTACTTCGTGACCAAAAGCTTTGTTCTGTAAATATAACTTCATCTTCATATTCCTCTTCTTTTTTCTCTCTTTCTTTTTCTTCTTCTTCTTCTTCTTTTTCCTCCTCTTCTTCCTCCTTTTTTTCCTCCTCCTCCTCCTCTCCTTCCTCATTATCTAACTCAATAATTTGACCTTCTTCTAGCTTTTTCTATAANAAAATATTTTTTACTTTCAAATCTTCGTAATATAAATTTTTGCACTTTTTTATGAATATTTACGGAAATATACGCAACTAGAAATCATATATTGCAAAAAAATTTATTTTTAATTTATTGTTCTCGGAATTCTTTGAATGATAATAAATTATAGCATAAAATATTTCGGATATTTATAAATAAAATATAATACTAAATAAAATATAAAAAATACTAAAATACTAAATAAAATAAAATTAAAAATATTCATATTTTAAAAATTTCAGATTATTACGCAAGACTATTACTTCGTGACCAAAAGCTTTGTTCTGTAAATATAACTTCATCTTCATATTCCTCTTCTTTTTTCTCTCTTTCTTTTTCTTCTTCTTCTTCTTCTTTTTCCTCCTCTTCTTCCTCCTTTTTTTCCTCCTCCTCCTCCTCTCCTTCCTCATTATCTAACTCAATAATTTGACCTTCTTCTAGCTTTTTCTATAAAAAAAACAAATTTTTTAATATTTAATATAATATCAAATTTTTTTTTTATATTTCTTACTTACTTTCTTAACTTTCATGATTTTGCGTATCTCTTCATCATTGATTTTGATTGATTCAGTTTTCGGATTCAACATATATTGGCATACTGTCATTCCAAACGCAATTTTTTCTTTTGTTAATTTTTTAAAATTTGGCCATGTTTTTTGTATGATCCTAGCACATCTGGTTATTTCTTTATCACTATTAATACGTTGATAAAGTCTTTCATACACATTTTTTAGTTTTTCCAAATCCTTCCACTCCTTTATTTCTTGGGGAGCAGATTTTGTATCAATATATGAAAGTTCGTGCTCCCCAAATACTGCGAAAAGAGCAGACCTTACTCTATTCGCAATTGACTCTCTTAGACTTCGATGTTTAGCTAATAACTTTAAAAGTTTTTAAAACAATACGTTATATTTTAATATTCTAATTTAAAATAATTTAAGTAAATAATTCAAATAAAACTTACAGGGTTTTGAATATATTTTGTGTAATAAGAGCTCCAATGTTTGTTTTCCCAACCCCCGAAATATTCACAAAATTCCAATTCAGCACAATCAGCAGCAACAGATTTTAAATAACTTTCATCCGGATAGATTCTTTTATCTATAGCAGAATTTGCAACTTTCCAGACGAATTTCTATTTCGAAGTATTTCGAAGTACTTTGAATTAATAACAAATGTTTCAATAAAAGAAGCTTTATAACAAATGTAAACACTTACATTTATAAATTCATTTTCAGTTGTATAATCTGATTCGATTCCACTTGATGCCAATAATTTCCGTATGTCAGAGATTTCTCTTTCTATCTTAATTTGTCTGTTATTCATTTCTATTTGTCTGCTATTCATCTTTTCAAATTTATTTAGGAAATAATTGGCATTTTTATGTGTAAATGGGGAATCATCTATAAAAAGAATTGTTTTAAAATTTTTGTATATTACAAATATTTTTGAAGACTTTCGAAACATTACCATCAGAATAATTTTTTATAGCTCCAGCAACTGTTTTTTGCTTTTTTCTTGAAGATGCTTCTGCAACTTCTTCTGATTCTATTAATACTATTGACATTGTTGGTGTTGTTGGTGTTGTTGGTGTTGTTGCTGTTGGTATTGTTGCTGCTAGTGTTGTTGCTGCTGGTGTTGTTGCTGCGGGTGTTGTTGGGGTTGTTGATGATGCAGATTGTTTACGATCCTTTTTAACAAATTTTGATTTTCCAGTCAAAAGACCAGAATAAAATTCATCTTTTTTTTTTTTATTTCTTTTATAAAATGAAAGCATTTCCTTCTGATTCATTTTTTTTGTTACTATTTTTCTAAATTAAAAAACTATTTACTATTATATTTATTTTAAAATTATTTTAAAATTATTTTAAAATTATTAGAAATATTCGAAAATATTTAAAGAAACAAAACGGAATTTTAGTTCTTTATATATCATTTCCTACTATCTAAGTATGATGAATTATTTCATTATTATATCCCTTAATTAGATTATACGTGTTGCCCAAATCCCAAATAATTTGAGATTTGGGATGCCAAAATGCACAAATTACTAGAATTTGGGATTTGGGATTTCGGCAAAAAATACTAATTATAATTTGGGATTTGGGATTTGGAATTTCGGCATTTGGGATTTCGGCATTTGGATTTTGAATTTGGGCGGCAGGTATAAATTAGATAGTTATTATCTAATTGCTATCATTAAAATGTAATAATAATTCATAATATTACATCTCTGCAAATTACTCATAATTAGATATCTCCGCAACTTACAAAATTAATTAAAATTATATTCGTTATTAGCAACAAATTTTCTGATTTTTAATTGAACAATATTAAAGTCTTCGAATATTATATTTAATTACATGATTATAATTTATATTTATTTCTTTTTCAAAAAAAAAATATAGATAAAATAATTATATATTTTTAAAAATAATGTGGATAAATGCGATTGAATTTATTAATATAAAATAATAATATTTTTTTTTTTAAAATATAATAATACAGAACATTCCAAAATAATACAACTTAAAATAGATATTTATTTACTAAATATTCATTAGTCTTATCAAATCGAGGAACTATATGAACTATATCTTCTATTGCTTCTATTTCTATAAAATTGTATACCTCCGTCAATTTTAACAAAGGACAGCCATAAACAAATGGAGTTCTTTTAGATATAAAATCGTACCATTGTACANGCTTCGTAAGTTTCAGTAGTATATCCATTTATGGCTTCGAATTCACGAATAGTATCAACAATATGATGAACCCATGAATGTAACTTTGGCAGTTTAAAATCAGAATTCGAAAATTGACCAAATAATTTAATAAATAGATTAGCCCATTTTTCAATTGCTTCCTGAAAATTTTTCAGATCACTTTCTTTAAACGTTTCCTGTCAACTTAATAAGTACATTTCGTTCCATTTCACATAAACTTCCGAAAGATCCTTATTTAATAAATCATCAACTACAAATACCATCACCTTCATAATATTTCTATAATTATCTGCTGTTAAAAGAGCTATCGATTGTAATTCTCCCAAAAATATTTTTAGTTCCAGATGCCTCAGAATTAATGTAATTCTCCGGTTCATTTTATCCACTAATAATTTTCCTTCAGTTTCAAATAATAATTTTTTAGTAAACTCTATTTGGTAGCGATACAAACCTAAATCTAAGTGATGCATTCTATCGGGTACAGTGGCAACATAAACATTTATATTTCTAAATTAAAAATAATATAAAGTTAGAATGTACTTAACAATATAAAAGAATATCATGAAAATTTATGGAATATTCCAAAAATAATTGAAAACTGGTTCCAAACTAGCTTTTTCAGTTGTACCATTATTATAATATTGCAACAT
This sequence comes from Diversispora epigaea, assembly GCA_003547095.1. Lineage (NCBI taxonomy): Eukaryota > Fungi > Glomeromycota > Glomeromycetes > Diversisporales > Diversisporaceae > Diversispora > Diversispora epigaea. The sequence continues at coordinate 26,999 of PQFF01000173.1, read as the reverse complement.
ATTTTCTTTGTTACGAAGTACCATCTGATCATCCCTTAAACGTGTATTATTTAAATTTTCTTTTGATACTAGACAAAAATGGCAAGGATAGTTTGAATTTGTTGATTTATAAGTTAACGAAAAAGTACATGCTTCTGGCCAATCGCATATTATTGTAGAAACTCTNTATATCGTTTCCTACTATCTAAGTATGATGAATTATTTCAAAATTCTTTATTATTATATCCCTCAATTAGATAGTTATTATCTAATTGCTATCATTAAAATGTAATAATAATTCATAATATTACATCTCTGCAAATTACTCATAATTAGATATCTCCGCAACTTACAAAATTAATTAAAATTATATTCGTTATTAGCAACAAATTTTCTGATTTTTAATTGAACAATATTAAAGTCTTCGAATATTATATTTAATTACATGATTATAATTTATATTTATTTCTTTTTCAAAAAAAAAATATAGATAAAATAATTATATATTTTTAAAAATAATGTGGATAAATGCGATTGAATTTATTAATATAAAATAATAATATTTTTTTTTTTAAAATATAATAATACAGAACATTCCAAAATAATACAACTTAAAATAGATATTTATTTACTAAATATTCATTAGTCTTATCAAATCGAGGAACTATATGAACTATATCTTCTATTGCTTCTATTTCTATAAAATTGTATACCTCCGTCAATTTTAACAAAGGACAGCCATAAACAAATGGAGTTCTTTTAGATATAAAATCGTACCATTGTACAAGTGCAAGATGCAATGATTTTTCTTTCTTTAAAAATACTTCTGTTATAAGTAATGTCTAAATAAATAAAATAAAATAAAGTCAAATAATTTACATATTTTATTAATTAGAATTATTGTAATAATATATACCTGTGCGTAACAAATTCCATTATCAGATTGATATTTAAAAAGTTCTTCATCATTCATAGTTACAGAGATATTACTAAACCATGCCCGCTTGTGAAACATGTTTGTTGTATGTAATATTGCACAATTTTCCAAAGTTACAGATCTATATATTTTTATGTGACAACCCTGTGCAGTTGAAATCTTAAGCAGATCAAAATATGAGTCCAAACTTTAAATAAAATGGTCTAAGCCTTTATCATTTTTTCATCTAAATTTGTTTTATTTTTATATTTATCAATAAATTCAAAAGCTTTCAAAATATCAAATTCAAATAACTTCGAAGAATAATTAAATTTGAGTGGAGTTTTGAACTTTTTTTTAAAGTCGTTTTGCTTAATTATCGCTTTTCTCCGTATCTAAATAAAAAAATTTTTTATTAGAGATTTTCCGTTATTTTTATAATTTTACATGATAATTTATGTTAATATTTACGGTTTTTATCATTTGCTCTTCCACATCTTTTTTATTATTGAGACGATATGGAATTTTAACATATGTCTTGTGTAAAGCTTCGTAAGTTTCAGTAGTATATCCATTTATGGCTTCGAATTCACGAATAGTATCAACAATATGATGAACCCATGAATGTAACTTTGGCAGTTTAAAATCAGAATTCGAAAATTGACCAAATAATTTAATAAATAGATTAGCACATTTTTCAATTGCTTCCTGAAAATTTTTCAGATCACTTTCTTTANTCAGAATTAATGTAATTCTCCGGTTCATTTTATCCACTAATAATTTTCCTTCAGTTTCAAATAATAATTTTTTAGTAAACTCTATTTGGTAGCGATACAAACCTAAATCTAAGTGATGCATTCTATCGGGTACAGTGGCAACATAAACATTTATATTTCTAAATTAAAAATAATATAAAGTTAGAATGTACTTAACAATATAAAAGAATATCATGAAAATTTATGGAATATTCCAAAAATAATTGAAAACTGGTTCCAAACTAGCTTTTTCAGTTGTACCATTATTATAATATTGCAACATATTTTCTTTGTTACGAAGTACCATCTGATCATCCCTTAAACGTGTATTATTTAAATTTTCTTTTGATACTAGACAAAAATGGCAAGGATAGTTTGAATTTGTTGATTTATAAGTTAACGAAAAAGTACATGCTTCTGGCCAATCGCATATTATTGTAGAAACTCTTGGAAAAAACCAGAAAATTTCGTTATCAATTTTTAATTCAATGCCATCGCCATCATCATCATCATTTGTAAATAATGGATCCAAAAGAAATTTAATAGAATTGTGAAAGGTTTCGCGAACTAATTTTTTAAATTCAGAGGATTTTTTTTCTCTTTCATCTTTAACAGATAAAATCGGAAGATATCCCAATAACTGTTTGGCATCTTCTTTATTTCTTTTCCATGTGGGAATATTGCCAAGAGAAATATATATAGGATGAAGTGACCCCTTACCCAAGGTGTCAGTTGTAGTTGCATCTGAATAAAGGATGATAGACAAAATGTGTGCTATCGATGGGATTGATTCTTTCGCTTTTTTCCACCAGTTTCCAGTATATTGTTCTCCATATGATTGTTCATTTTCAATCTATAATAATATGTATAATATGTTTAGTGATCTTTAACTTGTGTCAGTATAAACAATGAATAAAATTTTTTACCTCCAATTTTTTGTAATCATACACAAAAAGCTGGGAAATTTCCGGATTTGATAAAAGATTTTCTATACATTTTATAACTGGTTGATAATTTATAAAGTATTCTTTATTATTATGCACTAATATACGATGTTTATAATATAATAATCGTGATAAATTCATTTTATCCATATACTTTCGGCCAGTTTCGATATTTTTAGGAAGGGGAAAAATGGATAAATTGGAATGCTTATTAAAAAATTTGATAATTGCATTGCCGGCTTTGTTATTTAAATTATATTTTGTAACAAGAGTTATCAAATCGGCATAAAATTCATTTGGAAACTCTTCAACGTCTGAATTTTCATTTCGTGAACTTTCACTTCTGACATCTAAGTCTTCATTCTGTAAACGTTCGATATTTGAATCTTCATTTTGTAAATTTTCGACATCTGAGTCTTCATTTCGCAAACTTTCGAACAAAATTTCTTCAAAACGTTCTGGAATATTACTGATANTAAAATAGATATTTATTTACTAAATATTCATTAGTCTTATCAAATCGAGGAACTATATGAACTATATCTTCTATTGCTTCTATTTCTATAAAATTGTATACCTCCGTCAATTTTAACAAAGGACAGCCATAAACAAATGGAGTTCTTTTAGATATAAAATCGTACCATTGTACAAGTGCAAGATGCAATGATTTTTCTTTCTTTAAAAATACTTCTGTTATAAGTAATGTCTAAATAAATAAAATAAAATAAAGTCAAATAATTTACATATTTTATTAATTAGAATTATTGTAATAATATATACCTGTGCGTAACAAATTCCATTATCAGATTGATATTTAAAAAGTTCTTCATCATTCATAGTTACAGAGATATTACTAAACCATGCCCGCTTGTGAAACATGTTTGTTGTATGTAATATTGCACAATTTTCCAAAGTTACAGATCTATATATTTTTATGTGACAACCCTGTGCAGTTGAAATCTTAAGCAGATCAAAATATGAGTCCAAACTTTAAATAAAATGGTCTAAGCCTTTATCATTTTTTCATCTAAATTTGTTTTATTTTTATATTTATCAATAAATTCAAAAGCTTTCAAAATATCAAATTCAAATAACTTCGAAGAATAATTAAATTTGAGTGGAGTTTTGAACTTTTTTTTAAAGTCGTTTTGCTTAATTATCGCTTTTCTCCGTATCTAAATAAAAAAATTTTTTATTAGAGATTTTCCGTTATTTTTATAATTTTACATGATAATTTATGTTAATATTTACGGTTTTTATCATTTGCTCTTCCACATCTTTTTTATTATTGAGACGATATGGAATTTTAACATATGTCTTGTGTAAAGCTTCGTAAGTTTCAGTAGTATATCCATTTATGGCTTCGAATTCACGAATAGTATCAACAATATGATGAACCCATGAATGTAACTTTGGCAGTTTAAAATCAGAATTCGAAAATTGACCAAATAATTTAATAAATAGATTAGCACATTTTTCAATTGCTTCCTGAAAATTTTTCAGATCACTTTCTTTAAACGTTTCCTGTCAACTTAATAAGTACATTTCGTTCCATTTCACATAAACTTCCGAAAGATCCTTATTTAATAAATCATCAACTACAAATACCATCACCTTCATAATATTTCTATAATTATCTGCTGTTAAAAGAGCTATCGATTGTAATTCTCCCAAAAATATTTTTAGTTCCAGATGCCTCAGAATTAATGTAATTCTCCGGTTCATTTTATCCACTAATAATTTTCCTTCAGTTTCAAATAATAATTTTTTAGTAAACTCTATTTGGTAGCGATACAAACCTAAATCTAAGTGATGCATTCTATCGGGTACAGTGGCAACATAAACATTTATATTTCTAAATTAAAAATAATATAAAGTTAGAATGTACTTAACAATATAAAAGAATATCATGAAAATTTATGGAATATTCCAAAAATAATTGAAAACTGGTTCCAAACTAGCTTTTTCAGTTGTACCATTATTATAATATTGCAACATATTTTCTTTGTTACGAAGTACCATCTGATCATCCCTTAAACGTGTATTATTTAAATTTTCTTTTGATACTAGACAAAAATGGCAAGGATAGTTTGAATTTGTTGATTTATAAGTTAACGAAAAAGTACAT
>PQFF01000172.1:85092-118069 GCA_003547095.1 Diversispora epigaea | reverse complement strand
GTGGAGAAATAAATGGATGCGTGAATTAGAAAACAATCGCCAACGACAAGGAGAAACTGTCGATGCTTATTATGCGAGATTTAGACGATTGGTGAAACGTGTAGAAATTAATGTTAACCAACATAAACGACTCTTCATAAAAGGATTATTACCTCATATCGCACCATTGATAACCATGCAAGCTCCAGGTACCTTAGCTGCTGCTTTAGAACTAGCACAAGCTTATGAGGAAGGCTTGGATATGGTAAATGAAATTGAACCTCGTAAACAAAAAGGTAAAAAGAAAGTTGTTGAAAGTTCAGACGAAGAGGAAGAGGAAGAAGCAGAAGAGGAAAGGAAACCAAAGAAAACTGTACTCAAAAAGAAAAAGAAGGAAACTAAAGTAACTTTTGACCCTGCTCACAACCTCGATGACTTGGCAAAGAAATTTGAGAAGATGCAATTGAATTTAATTCAAAAAATGGAAAAGTTAACTACGCAGGTTAACCAACAACCTAACTATCGCAACCGAGGAAATAACCGCGACAACTCTTCACAAAATAATTGGAACAACCGAAACAATCGAAACAACCGAAATAATAATCGAGAAACTCGTACTTGTTTCAAATGTGGAAAGGAAGGACACATCTCTTGGGACTGTCCTGATCGCAAGGATAATTCGGACAACTCTGCACATGCCAAATTAGTGGAAGTAGAAGAAGAAAGTGGAAAGGAGGAAGATAAACTTTTACAACATCTTCTTGAAGCTTATGATGCTTATTTGGGAAAACGAGAAAGAGATGACAGTAGCGACGAGGATACACCTATCAAACGACCTCGTGAAACTAATATTCCTGAACCAAAACCAAGCTTGAATACCTTTGGACTGCCTAAAACAACGAGTGTACCAGTACCTAAAGTTGTTAAAACTGAAATCACTTCAAAGAAGAAGTCGAAGAAAAAGGAAGTAATTAAAATGGTGAAAGGAAATAAGGAAAAGAAAAAGGAAAATGCAACTCGACCACCTCTTTTCAGGAAAAAGGATTTTGACATTGTGGAACAACTACAAAACCAACCCGCTGGTTTATCTTGGGCCGATGCTTTAGAAGTCCCATCTATTAGGAAAAGTTTCTTTGAAGCCCTTCGAAAACCTAAAGAAAAGGAAATTAAATTGGCAGACCAGGAATACTCTTTGAAAACTACCGCCTTAAAATGTAACGTCGCAGTAGGAGTTTATACTGTGCCTACCATCGTTGACAGTGGCGCAGCTATTAGTATTGTCACTCGCGATGCCATGGAACAATTAGGTTATGAAATTGAGGAAGCTTCTAAAAGCATTATCTTACCTGCTACTGGAAAGAAAACTCAACCTTTAGGAGTCATCCGTGATTTACCAATTACTATCCAGGGCCAAACTATTCCTATCGATGTGGAAGTAATTGATGCCGCTACTTATTCCTTGTTATTAGGAAACAATTGGCTAATGAAAGCTAATGCTTCGTATAATTGGAGTGACCAAGAATTAACTCTCAGATGGCGAGGAAAAACTCTTACTGTTCCTGCCAATTGTTCTAAGGAAACTAAGGAAGAGTTTTCTGAGCTAATCGAAAATACAGATGAGGAAAGTGTTAATGAAAGCGATACTGAAACAGAGGAATCCGAAGAAGATGATGACGAAATTATTTTCAAAAATACAATTGAAGATCACGATGACGAGAGCGATGAAGATACCGTGCCTGTATTCCTAAGTGAAAAATTAAATAAAAATGAATTGGATATTGGTCAATTAAATACCACCCAACAACAAAAATTTGATAAATTAATGGAGCGGAATAAAGATTTATTTGCCAATGATGTTAGCTCCCTAGGACGAACTAATATCATTAAACATCAAATTGATGTAGGAGAAGCAAAACCAATTAAACAACGCTTTTACCGAACACATCCCGATGAAGATCAATTTATTAAAGAGGAACTTGACAGAATGTTGGACAAGGGTTTAATAAAAAGATCCAAAAGCCCCTGGGCCTCTCCTGTTGTTCTTGTTAAAAAGAAAAATGGCAAGTTGAGATTTTGTGTAGATTACCGAAAGCTGAATACCGAAACACGAAAAGATGCTTACCCAATCCCTCGCATTGAAGATATGTTGGATGCACTCCGAGATGCAAAATGGTTTACCACCCTTGATCTTGCTAGTGGTTATTGGCAAGTGGAAATGGATCCAAAAGACCAGGATAAAACTGCATTTATTACCAAACAAGGAACTTATGAGTTCACTGTAATGCCCTTTGGACTTACTAATGCTCCAGCTACCTTCCAACGCCTCATGGATCATGTTTTAAATGATATGTTATATCAAGGAGTTATTGTTTATCTTGATGACATCAACATTTACTCGAAAACTTTTAACGAACACTTAAATAAATTGGGAAAAGTGTTCCAACGACTACGAGCCGCCAGATTAAAACTTGGACCTGACAAATGTCACTTCTTACAACCTAAATTAGAATTTCTGGGACATATTGTCAGTNAATAAAGATTTATTTGCTAATGATGTTAGTTCATTGGGACGAACAAATATCATTAAACATCAAATAGATGTAGGAGAAGCAAAACCAATTAAACAACGCTTCTACCGAACACACCCCGATGAAGACCAATTTATCAAAGAGGAACTTGACAGAATGTTGGACAAGGGTTTAATAAAAAGATCCAAAAGCCCTTGGGCCTCTCCTGTTGTTCTTGTTAAAAAGAAAAATGGCAAGTTGAGATTTTGTGTAGATTACCGAAAGCTGAATACCGAAACACGAAAAGATGCTTACCCAATCCCTCGCATTGAAGATATGTTGGATGCACTCCGAGATGCAAAATGGTTTACCACCCTTGATCTTGCTAGTGGTTATTGGCAAGTGGAAATGGATCCAAAAGACCAGGATAAAACTGCATTTATTACCAAACAAGGAACTTATGAGTTCACTGTAATGCCCTTTGGACTTACTAATGCTCCAGCTACCTTCCAACGCCTCATGGATCATGTTTTAAATGATATGTTATATCAAGGAGTTATTGTTTATCTTGATGACATCAACATTTACTCGAAAACTTTTAACGAACACTTAAATAAATTGGGAAAAGTGTTCCAACGACTACGAGCCGCCAGATTAAAACTTGGACCTGACAAATGTCACTTCTTACAACCTAAATTAGAATTTCTGGGACATATTGTCAGTGGAGACGGAATTATGGCTGATCCCGCAAAAATTGAAAAGGTTAAAAACTTTCCGATACCAACTACCAGGACTAGAGTCCGCAGTTTTTTAGGACTGGCATCATATTATAGAAAATTTATTAAGGACTTTTCAACAATTGCCCAACCGCTCAATAAATTGTTACGAAAAGACTCCGAATTAGAATGGACTGAGAAATGCCAACAATCCTTTGATGCTTTAAAAGGAAAGTTAATTACCGAACCAATTTTATCTTACCCTGATTTCACCCGAACCTTCTATTTAACTACCGATGGTTCTGCACAAGGATTAGGAGCTGTTTTGAGTCAACGCAATGATGAAGGACATGAAAAAGTCATTGCTTATGCCAGCAAAAGTCTTGTAGGAGCGCAAAAACAGTATGGCGCAACTGAGCTCGAATGTTTAGCTGTTATTTGGGCAGTTGAACATTTCTATTCTTATTTGGGATTTAAACATTTTGTTTTAATAACTGACCATTCCGCATTAAAATGGTTATATTCGAGTGTACCGAAAGGAAGATTGGCAAGATGGATATTACGATTACAGCCGTATGATTTTGAAGTACAACACAAACCAGGAAAAGAAAATACTAACGCTGATGCGTTATCCCGTCTTTAATTGAACAAATAATTATAAAAGAAATAAATCCGACGTAAAATACAATTCGGACCAAGTTGTCGGTGTCTTGGCAAAACATTTATTAGAGCTTATTGAAGTAACCAAATCAAGATGGATTTAACCCTGTACCAACAATTTTATAATTATTTAAATAATCAAACATTTCCTGAACCCCAATCACCTCGCGAACGCAAACAATTTTTGAATAAAGTCAAACATTTTCAGTTATACAATGGACAGTTATTTAAGAAACCACGAAGAAATAATCAGCAATTCATCAAAGTAATAGGGAGACATGAAATGGAACCCCTGTTATACATGATGCATAACCACCCCACCTCAGGACATTTAGGCATAGAAGCCACTTATAATCGTGTTAAGGATAAATATTATTGGAACCAAATGTTCGATGATATTAAGGAGTATGTTCAAAGTTGTGATTCTTGCCAAAGGTTTGGAAGACCAAAAAGGACGGAACCTCTACATACCATACCTGTTGGACAACCTTTTGAACAAATTGGAATTGATATCGTAGGACCTTTACCAGTTACCCCACGAGGAAACCGATATATTGTAGTTGCTATGGATTACCTTACAAAATGGCCGGAAGCGAAACCTTTAACAAATGCAACTGCCGAAGCTGTTGCTCAGTTTATCTATGATGAAATTATTTGTCGACATGGTGCCCCTACAGTTCTAATCTCAGACCAGGGCACACATTTTAAAAATAAAGTAATTGATGAGTTAAGTGATAAATTTAGGATGGAACATCGCTTTTCATCACCGTATCATCCGCAAACTAATGGACTAGTGGAACGTTTTAATCAAACACTTTGTGAAGGTTTAAAGAAAGTCCGAGATCCTATGAATTGGGATAATTATATAACTTCTATACTATTTGCTTATCGGACAAATAAACAAAACACCACTAAATATACTCCATTCTTTTTAAATCATGGAAGAGAAGCCCGATTACCAATTGAAATCGATGGTCAACAAGAAATTGTTGAATATGATCTTGAAGATACTATCCTGCAACGAGCTTATGAACTAATCGATCAATTACCAGTTCATCGACAAAAAGCTAGGGATAATATACAGAAGTCACAAAAGTCACAGGAACGACGACATTTGGAGAAAATGCCACAGATTGTCAAATATAAGGAAGGTGACAAAGTTTTAATGTATGACTCTCGGTTGGATAAACAATGGTCTGGAAAACTTGATACCCGATGGAAAGGACCATTTACCATAAGTAAATGCTTGGATAAGGGNGAAAGTCCGAGATCCTATGAATTGGGATAATTATATAACTTCTATACTATTTGCTTATCGGACAAATAAACAAAACACCACTAAATATACTCCATTCTTTTTAAATCATGGAAGAGAAGCCCGATTACCAATTGAAATCGATGGTCAACAAGAAATTGTTGAATATGATCTTGAAGATACTATCCTGCAACGAGCTTATGAACTAATCGATCAATTACCAGTTCATCGACAAAAAGCTAGGGATAATATACAGAAGTCACAAAAGTCACAGGAACGACGACATTTGGAGAAAATGCCACAGATTGTCAAATATAAGGAAGGTGACAAAGTTTTAATGTATGACTCTCGGTTGGATAAACAATGGTCTGGAAAACTTGATACCCGATGGAAAGGACCATTTACCATAAGTAAATGCTTGGATAAGGGAGCTTATGCCCTGAAAAATCAATTTAATCAACCCCTAAAGGAATTGATACATGCTGATCGATTAAAATTGTATAAAGGTCGTACCACATGGGAGCCACAATTAGTAATAGATAATTCTGTGTAAATTAATAGAAATTAAGTTACCAAAAATAGTGATACTATGCGTAACCTTAATTAATATTTAAACAACAGACTCTCTACTTTTAGAAAATTTAGTCAGCATGACACGAAACCAGCGATTTTTAGACAAGATGCATTTATATAAACAAGACCTTTTGAATATTGAAGGAAATGTACCTATCCAACAAATAGACCCATACAAACTTACTGACCCTTGGGAACAATCCATCGATACAGTATTTCAATTGTTAAGACAAGAAATTATCCATCATAATCGAATCAAGACATTAATGTATACTTATTATTTGGGAGAGTTATTAAGTTTTAGAACTCTACCTCGAATGTCATGGTTAGATTATGTGCAACAAAATGATATCTCTGATGAATATCGTTATTATCTGGGAGCAATGAGAACCTATAAAGTATTTCAGGATGATAGAGAACAGATTTATAGAACAAATTACTTATCTTTATATGTAATGGCTCGAATGAGTAAAAATAACTTCGACAACAATTTCATGCCTTTTGTACAGGCTATTAGAGATATTTCAGTGAATATAAGGTCATAAGAGGACTTATGAATTAATTGGGAGGGTAACTGTTACCGTAGTAATATTGTAGTGGATATATCCTAATTATTATTATATATTATTGGCTTATATTATTTATTATTTTGTTATTATATTTATTTATATCTAGTTAGTATTTATTTAGTTATTTATTTATATTTCTTATCTGTAATACGAAAGACAAATTGATTTACAAATATGTAGTTGTGTAGTGTAACTGTGTCCCGTAATAGATTTACCATAGATAGTAGTAAATTAATATGTAGATCATGTATTACGAGGACCCAAAGGACCTAAAGGACCTAAAGGACCCAAAGGACCNCGAATGAGTAAAAATAACTTCGACAATAATTTCATGCCTTTTGTACAGGCTATTAGAGATATTTCAGTGAATATAAGGTCATAAGAGGACTTATGAATTAATTGGGAGGGTAACTGTTACCGTAGTAATATTGTAGTGGATATATCCTAATTATTATTATATATTATTGGCTTATATTATTTATTATTTTGTTATTATATTTATTTATATCTAGTTAGTATTTATTTAGTTATTTATTTATATTTCTTATCTGTAATACGAAAGACAAATTGATTTACAAATATGTAGTTGTGTAGTGTAACTGTGTCCCGTAATAGATTTACCATAGATAGTAGTAAATTAATATGTAGATCATGTATTACGAGGACCCAAAGGACCTAAAGGACCTAAAGGACCCAAAGGACCTAAAGGACCTAAAGGACCCAAAGGACCCAAAGGACCTAAAGGACCTAAAAGACCCAAAGGACCCAAAAATTAGTTATATAAAGGATGGATTTTGGCCTGAGGCAAAGGCAGTCAATTTTATAGTCAGATTTAGAATTCGTTAGTTTAGGATTCTATCCTTTAATTAGGAAACCTTTTGTAACTAATTTATTTGTAAATTAGTTTCTTTTGTATTCGCAATTACCATTAATAAAGGTTATTATTACCTTGAAATTATCAGTATTATTGTTTTATTAATAATAACCAAACCCTTTTGTATTGAATCGTCTACTTTATCATTTGGAGCGCCGTCTCGTGATATTAGTAGTTAACACTAATCAATACACTTATTAACAGTAGTTATTTAACTTCTAGAACCTACCTATTAGTAGTAGTTGTATCTATTTTGACTAATAGTTTCCTTGGATAATATCTTTAATATTATTTCAAGAGTTCCTGTTCATCCCACGTGTTTATTAAGAAGGATAAACCTCCGTCGGTAACACCGATTTATTATCGATTTATTACTGATTTTATTTTTTTCTCTTTTAATTTATTATCGAAATAATACTAATACTTATTTTTTCTCTTTTTTTTAATATTATATATATCCTTTTATTTATTATCGATTTATTACTGATTTTATTTTTTTCTCTTTTAATTTATTATCGAAATAATACTAATACTTATTTTTTCTCTTTTTTTTAATATTATATATATCCTTTTATTTATTATCGATTTATTACTGATTTTATTTTTTTCTCTTTTAATTTATTATCGAAATAATACTAATACTTATTTTTTCTCTTTTTTTTAATATTATATATATCCTTTTATTTATTATCGATTTATTACCGATTTATTAATGATTTATTACTGATTATACATGTTCCCAAAATCACCTCGTCATCTCTTTCCGCTGATCAGTAAAACCAAAATTTTTGAGGAACAAGAAAACAACTGCGCAGGTGTAAACTCCTAAGAAGACTAAGGCTTAGATATTTAATACTATCTAGTTTGAGGCAAGAGGCTCTGCCGGATGAGACTGGGTAGACAACACCTGAAATACTATTAAATATTTCAGTTGAAGTCTTCTTAAATAGGGACAGAACTTTTCGGGCAAGAAGACGTAAACGAACTAGTCCTTGGGTAGCCTAGCTCTTGCAGCCAAATAGGTGAAGGGGAGTTTTAGTAACGAACGGTCGGAAGCCTGAATAATAACAATAACACGGCGTTTAACAAAAATTTTATGAATATATTTCCATATATTCCGTTCACTTTCCTTTATTTTCGCTGACGGGAATTTTATTCTTTTTTGGGGAATATACAAAAATCCGCTAGACCCTGAATTTTATCATGTGATCAGATAAACAAAGTCAGGTGTTACAAAACATATTATGATTATCCTTTTTCATCAATCACAAGGCGAAATAGACAACATCATAATTATCCGTTTTCATCAATCACGAGACGAAATAAACAACATCACGGGGTCAATTTTCAATAAAGGTAGATCAGATAATCTAGTGATAAGCTCGACTATTAAATCGGCAAGCAAGGAGAATTTGGGTACGTGCCTGGTCCCTTTCTGCAATGAGTGTATCATTAAAGATAAACAGCAGACCTTAGACCCGTTCGATTTTCGCCGACGAAGGAGAATACGATCTTGAGAATGACCTCAACGATTTCTTTGGGAGAACTGGGAAATTTTAATTTTCTTTATTTGTTATAGGTTTTATTTCATAATTTTAGGGTGTTAAGGTTTTCATTATTTTTGGGTTTATATTCATTTTAGCTAGGCAGACCTTCATTATATGTGTTCTAATTCGGTCAACAGGAGATTTAAACCTTTTAAAATTTAACTGGGAGTGCCGTTCGGGCGCGATCCCGGGAATCTCATGCTCAGATTGGTCAAGAGAGGACGGGGACGGGTCTTGGTAAATCAGTTACCAGTACCAACTGGCAACGATGAGCCGTGCCGTAGACTAGAATTTGTTTTTAGTTTTAGCAAGCTTCTATATGTAATTTTTTTGTTCTAAGAGTTTACTTTTAAAAAGCTCGTTATTGCAACAGCTTTGCAAATTATTAATAAACGTATTGAAGCGAGACTCCGTTGGTTAAAAAAAAAAAAATACATGTTCCCAAAATTGATTTTGAATTTTTGAGGTATTTCGACTTTTTGAGATTTATGCAGAATCCATTCTATATATGGAAGTAAAAAAAGTACTCAGTTATGTGTATCTTCAATCAAAGAATAAATTTGGGTGGTCAAAAAATTTCGGGTTTTAAATAAAATAATTTCGTCTTCTATGAAAAACTATTTCGACTTTTTTCCCCGAAATTGCAATTTCGGGGCCCCAAAATAATTTTGCGTGCAAGTATATTACTGATATTTATTTTTTCTCTTTCAATTTATTATCGAAATATTACTAATACTTATTTTTTTTTTTCTTTTTTTTTTAATATTATATACAAAAAAACCAATTTCTGATTTATTTCCGAAATGCTTTTATTTTTTTAACAATTATTACTAATTTATTATCGATTTATTACCGAAATTTCCTTGATACTTATTTTTTTGTTAATTTATTTTCGCGTAATATTTAGCTAAAACACTTGCTCAGAAATGTACTTGATCCCAAATCGGCTTCAAGTACTACTGCTCAATTACAACGGAAACGAAACTATTCTGATGAAATTCAGCGGTATGATTTCCCCCTCCAGCGAAAGCCCCTAATTGGGCATGTAATAAACAAGAAGATGTCGTTTATGACACCGAATTCGTACAAATGGAGGGGGAAGATGAGCCGAGTTTTGCTAGTACTTCTAGTTCAAAAATTTCGGCCGAACAATAATAATTTTAATAAGTATATAATATATAGACATTTATCAATATATTTTAGGATATTTTAATATTATTTTTATTATTTTTAATGATTATTTTTAGATTATTAATAAAGAACAAGAACATTAGCCATTTTCTTTCGTTTACTTACCGGATTTTGACCAATTCTTGAATATTTTTTTCTGATTTCTATTAGAATTTACTTTCCGAATTTTGAATATTTGTTTTTGATTTCTATTAGAATTTTAACTAAGTTTTCTTTCCGATTTTTTGAATATTTCTTTCTGATTTCTAGAATTTTGACAAAGTTTTACCGAATTTTGACCAATTCTTAAATATTTGTTTCTGATTTCTATCAGAATTTTGACCAAGTTTACTTTCCGAATTTTGAATATTTGTTTCTGATTTCTATTAGAATTTTAACTAAGTTTTCTTTCCGATTTTTTGAATATTTCTTTCTGATTTCTATTAGAATTTTGACCAAGTTTACTTATCGTTTTCTTTCCAAATTTTGAATATTTCTTTCTGATTTCTATTAGAATTTTGACCAAGTTTACTTACCATTTTCTTTCCGAATTTTGAATATTTCTTTCTGATTTCGATCAGAATTTTGACCAAGTTTACTTACCGGATTTTGAACAATTTTTGAATATTTCTTTTTGATTTCTATCGGAATTTTGACCAAGTTTATTTACCGGATTTTGAACAATTCTTGAATATTTCTTTCTGATTTCTATCAGAATTCTGAATAAATTTACTTACCGGATTTTGAACAATTCTTAAATATTTCTTTCTGATTTCCATCAGAATTCTGAATAAATTTACTTACCGGATTTTGAATATTTCTTTCTGATTTCTATCTGAGTTCTGAATAAATTTGCTTACCGGATTTTGAACAATTCTTGAATATTTCTTTCTGATTGCTATCAGAATTTTGAATAAATTTACTTACCGTTTTCTTTCCGATTGTTGAATATTTCTTTCTGATTTCTATCAGAATTTTTATTACCAAATTTTTGCCGATTGGCTATCAATCGGCATAACAATCGGCAAAAAAAAAAAGAAAAATTTCGTCCGACTTTCAGCTATATTTCGGCTGAAAATCGCACAGCCGAATTTTAGCCGAATTGGACCATTTCGACTAGTGTTGGCTTTATTCATCTTTTCCTCATTATCAAAAAAAACCGCAACCATTCTTTTTTTATTGTAAACTTCAGAGGTAACCGTGATGATTTCCGTTTCTGCTTTCATAACTGTTTTAATTTTTTCGATTTTTTTCTCCAATGTTTTTCCCCGGAATGCGCAACGCGAAGGTCTAGAGTTTGTATTTTTTTGCGTTAAATGCCTCTCGCCATTCGAGTTGATTATCATCAATGTTTTCGTATGATAGAATGGATTCGTTATCGGTATTAATTTCAGTTTCTTGGGTATTATCTTGTATGTTGTTCAAAGATAACTTATTTTTGCCCTTTTTTTTATTAGAAGCTTGTTGCCAGCCGATGTTATCTGACGTTGTATTTTCTTCAAAGATTTCAGCTTCCATATCTACATCGTTTGTTTCTTTTGAAAGAGTATTGTCTTTAGTTTGGATGATAACTTTAGGGATTGTATTGTTTCCTGTAGTATTAGAGCTTTCTGAGGGGCTTTCTTCTTGTAGAATATTGGTAACTGTATTCTTTCTTCGACCCGAAGAGTTTTTCTTCCCATCCAATGAGCTAAATTTCACCGAATTTTTTGTTTTAGTGGTCGAATCTTCAAATGAGAAATAGTTAGCGACTTTCCTCTTAAGTTGAACCTTTGGAGTATCACTCATACTTGAGTGAGATGTTTTTGTAGAGGCAAAAAATAAACGATTTCCGGATTGTTTTACTGCGTATTTGATGTATCAAATTAGTTACCGGAAAGAGTTTTTATAATATCTTCATAAGAAATACGTATACTTAAAAAATACTTAAAATATAATTAAAATATTATTAAAATATCATTAAAATAAATTAAAATATACTTAAAATATATTTAATTGTATTCATAAAAAACTACTTAAAATATTATTATTTTGTACTTAAAATACATTAAAATATATTTAAAAAATACTTAATTTAAGTAATAAGTAAGTATGTTTTAGGTATATACTTAAAATATACTTAATTTTAAATATGTTTTAATAATATTTTAAGTATATTTTAAATATATTTTAAATATAAAATAATAATATTTTAAGTAATTTCTTATATACTTAAAAAATACTTAATTTAAGTAATAAGTAAGTATGTTTTAGGTATATACTTAAAATATACTTAATTTTAAATATGTTTTAATAATATTTTAAGTATATTTTAAATATATACCTAAAATATATTTACTCATTACCTAAATTAAGTATTTTTTAAGTATTTTTTAAATATATTTTAAATATATTTTAAATATATTTTAAATATAAAATAATAATATTTTAAGTAATTTCTTATATACTTAAAAAATACTTAATGAAGTATATTTTAAATATATTTTAAGTATATTTTAAATATCATAGTTTTTATAGGGCTATTAAATATTCTATGTGGTATATAAAATGAGTTTTCAAGATGATATTAATCAAAATTGGCAGAAAATTGAAAATGACATAAAAGCAAAGCTTATAAAATTTCTTCAAAGTGATAAAGAATCAATTTCTTTAGATATAAATAATACTATAGAGTATGCATTTTACTTATATTATTTGAAAAAATTAGCCCTCACATCGGGCCCACAAATGACGACACGCGACTAAATGTATCGTCAGATATATTTTTTTATCCATGTGACCTGACGGTAGTCAACTTTTATTGTCAGATCACATGCGAACTGTTATATATCCGATAGGAAACAATCTACAATCGCTTGATGCTGTTGCAGGTGTACTTTCATACTTCCCACTTACAGTTCTTTTAAGGAGTTTATAGTCTTTCCCGTTAGGTACAAGACTTTCAGTTTGAAAAAAAAATAAAAAGAACTTTTTCCCGCACATCAAATTTTTGTTAAAAATACACAGTAAATTTTAAATTTTTACAGTCAATAGAGCATATTAACATTTTCATTTTAATGGAGTGGTTAAGAGGAAAGAGTCCTCCAACAGGAGAAAGAGTCCTCCAACAGGAGAAAGAGACCTTGAATATAAATTTATAGGAGCAAAAGTTTTAGAATCCAAAGATAACAAATAGAAGTGAAATTATTTTTAAAACCAACAGAGAGTGATGAAGTTTTAATTATTAAGGGTGCAACAAAAAACCTTATCCAACTACCCACAATGAGCAAATATCCTGAGAAATATATTTTTTCAAAAGAATACTATAATAATGAAACTGAAGTAAAGGAGGCTTTAGAAACAAGACCAGCAGACTTTATTACATTATTTTTTATTCGCAACAAAAAGAAAAATATTGTTACAGTTAGAATTGGAACAATAGGTGCATTTGGAATCAACAGCAGATACATAAAATGGGAAGAATTTAAGACTGTAAGTGATTTATATCCTATATCTTCAGAAGAGTATGCACTTTTTGAAGAAGCATATGATGAGGATAAAAATCAAACAGATAATAATTTGGAAAAGGAAAATCAGCTTAACCCTGAATTTGATTAACAAAGGGGTAGTAATACGATAAACAAGGATATGACACAACAAATGGGAATACAAAAAGGAAAGATTACACAAAATTTAATACCAGAAAAGGTAATACAAACAAAATCATTTAATTTACACATGCATAATAACAATAATAATGTTAATGAAAATAGTAAGGATAATTCAGTAATATTACCACAAAATGTAAAAGATTTTGTGGACAGTATGGAGGGAATTTTAACACAGACAAATACAGAAATCTCAGATACAGAAATGGAAGATGCAACAGTCACACAAGAACTTGTAGAACAAGAAAATGAAGATCAATCAATAGATTTAGACAATTATAAAATTTTATCTAAGGTATTTAGTAATACTTCCCTTACAGTACAGTATATTGAGGCTTTGTTCCAATGTGAGAAAAAATTACAAACAAGCGAAGAGGATCATATCTTAATTAAAACAATAAATGAAGGTATAAGAGATTTACACTTTTTTAAAAGATTTTATGGAAGACATGATGAGAAACCACAATATATCGAAGTTTTTGAAAATTTGGTAGGAGGATTTATACAACAATATAAGGATAAACATAAAATAGATTTCAATATTGAAACTGACAATATTAGAAAAATTAGACGGAATGTACGTATAATTTTTGCATGGAAAGCTTTAAGGAGTTTTAACTTAAATGAATTGGATGGAAGATCTTTAATAAACCGAATAATACATATAAATTGGTTACTTTTTGAGAGAGGAGAAAGACCATCCAAAGCAGATTTTAACTTTGACAAAGTCCGAGAATATTGCAATAGAGTTGCTAAAGTAGAAAGAAGACAATTACCAATGGATTTTTCAAAACTTCCACAGAGAATTTTTGATGGGTTACCACATACAGTACCAATTAGGAATAGACAAATAATTAAAGAAATTGTTGCATTTTTAAGACAGTATTATGATGTCGATAGATTTCCAGAGAGTTACTTTGTTTCCAAACCAACATTGCCAGAAAACTGGCAGGATTTAAGAAGGGAAGTGAGAAACCTCTTTCCTATAACAGATCCAAGAAAATTAAAAAATCTAAATGCAATCAGATTTCAACTTAAATCATATTACAAAATACCAGAGAAATTATCAGAGTATTATTTTAACTTACCATCCATAAAAATGTCACAAAAGCCAAATTTATCAGAGAATCCAGAAGATATAAGTTTAAATTGTAACAAATATCTATTATGGAAAAGGGGAGGAACAGAAGATTATTCATTTAAAGACTTATTAAGAGAATTAGGTACACATTATAACTTTGAAAAACTTCCAGAAAATTACTTTTATCAAAGATCAAATCTACCAACTTCACCTAAACAAATTCAAATACCACAAGAAATTAAAGTTCCAGCAACCTGTATTGTAGAAGCAAGAGAATTATCTCGTTTCTTATACCTACTCTATGACTATGAAGTGCCTCTAGGGAAACAATGGATAAATTATGAATTAGATAGAAGAATACCATTACCTGAAGATATGAAGGCAGCGGAATCAGGTTCTGGAATTAAACTACCGATTAGAAGAATTAATTTAAAAACAGAGATAAAAAAATTAAGAAAGTATTACAAATTTAAGCTATTACCAGACAAATGGATTATTTCAGATTATGTGAGAAAGCCTTTGTTACCTAATTTAGAAACAACAATAAAAGACCTACAAGAAAAACACAGAAACAGACAGGATTGGAAAATAGATTTACCTATTAAAACTCAAAAATAATATAATGAAACTGTAAATGTATTAAAAACATATTATTTTTTTCGTTACTTACCAAAAGAATTTGTGGAAATGGAAAAATTATCAGAGCCAGAATTCCCAAGTGTTGGGAATCTTATCTTTGTTTAATAAATTAAAAAAATCTGGAGAAAAAAAGGAGTTATATCTTCAAGATAATAACTCATTAACTTTAAATAATAGAAATAATTTTTGGAATATGTTAGGTACGGTATATATATATTATGGGGGTTTAATTAATGCATTTTTTTTATATAAATATTATATGATAGTATATATGGAAAATAAAGAAAAAAAATATAATAAAAATAAGAAAAAAATTTTTAAAAATAAGAAAATAAATAAAAAAAAAGAAGAAAAGTACTTATTCAATCTATTAAAGGGAAGGAGCTACAAAGAGTCCAATAAAGGAGATTACGGGCCATATTCTGATGAAAAAACATTAAAAATATTTACACAGAATATAAGAGGAATAAATGATACTCTAAAGCAGATTGATTGGCTTAATTTTTGTATTGAAAATGAATATGATATTATTGGTTTAACAGAAACATGGGTAAATAAAAATAGTAATAACAGTAAATATATATTTAAAAATATAATAATAAATCAAACACTGCATAGAGAAAATAAATATAGTTATATATAGGCTGATAGTGAACAATCTAAGGGTTCAGGTCTATGTTTAATGATCAAGAGTAAATGGACAAAACATATTTATAAAACTAAAAAATATAAAGGCAATATTATATCAATTAAGATGGCATTTAAAAAAAAGATCAAAATGCAAATTATTCTTATATATTACCTAGCAAATGCAACAGAAAGCAAAGAAAGATTCCATATTTCAAAATGGATAATTAATGAGCTTGAGGAGCATCGAGATAGAGAAACACATTTTTCAATTGTAATAGGAGACTTCAATGCAACACCCAATCCAAGGTTAGATAGATTTAATAAGAATATAACATTAAATTTAAGATCAAACAAATCAGAAAGTCATATTCTGAGATATCTGCTAAATAATAGCTATACTGATGCATATAGAATTTATAAAGAAGCTCTAAAAACAAATACCCAAACAGAAAACCAAACAGAAGATTTCACATGGAGAAATAAAGCAAATGATATAAAAAGTCGAATAGATCAAATCTGGATATCAGATAATATACTGGATCACATGTTAAATACTATAATAATAGACACACGCTCAATAGCACAAAGTGATCATTCAGGAGTTTTATTAAATTTAAAATTTGACCTTTTTCAAGACAAATATCAAAATGGAAGAAGAATCAAAAATGCGGAAATATAAATAGAATATCATTTAATTATAAAAATATATCTAACAAAGTTTGAAAGAAATTTGAGGATGAAATAGAAGAACATATAAAATATAATTTGGAAATTCAACATAGATCAGTAGAAGAAAAATGGAATTTTTTAAGAAATGTCATATCTAAAGTGGCAAATAAGATTTTACCAAAAAAGAAATACATTACAATGGGCAGATATTCAGAAGAAAAACAGCTACATAATCATTTTGAATCATATAATTAAATCATAATACTAAGAAAAATATATGAATGGGGCAGACAAAAAATTTTTAAAAAAGACAATATAGAACCCCAAATAGCACAAAAAGTAGAAGAAAAAATTAAAATTCTTGAAGACAAATATAATTTTATAATAGAAAATCCTTTAATAAAAAGTAATGAAGAGCTCACAATATGGATAGTAAATACTCGACAAACATATTATTCCTTAAGGAAAATTTTTAGAAATGAAATTAAAGAAACAAAACACAAGTCAATTATTGAGAATATACTAAATCGTCAAAAAAATTTTAAAGAAAATAAAAAGAATTACTTAAATAGTGTTTTAAAAAGAGAGAAGCCTAAGATAGTAACAGATAGTATAGTTAGGAAAGTTGGGTGCGAAACAGAAGTTATCACAGATCCTGAAGAAATAAAACAAGAAATTAAGAATACCTTTAAAAATTGGATAACAGAGAAACATATAGACCCAATTGACAAATACAGAGATTGGGAAGACATATATAAAGTTAAAGGAAACATTAAAGATGAATGGTACAACTCTATAAATAAAAAGTTTACAGTTGAAGAATTACAGAAAATAATAAGAAAAACTCCAAACAAAAAAGCACCAGGTCCGACGATGATAACAAATGAACTGTGGAAACACATGGGAGAAGAAACTTTAAAACTCTTAATTAATATTTTTAATCCTATATTACAAAGTAGAGAAATACCCCATGAGTGGGTAGAGGGGTATATTTTTCCAATTGCAAAACTTAAAGATTGGGAAAAAAATATGTGGAATACTAGACCAATTACATTACTAGAAACAGCAAGGAAAATTTTTTCCAAGGGGATCTACAATAGATTAAGTAAAGTTCTGATAAAACAAAAAATTTTAAATGAAAATAATTGGGCGGGTCTTCCAGAAGGCTCAGTACAAGGACCAATATATATTCTTAACAACTGCATAGAAGATCAGGAAATTTTTTATATCGGAGGTTATTGTAATAATTTCGTTTTCAAAGGTTATTAAAGGTTATTGGACCAATAACCTTCGCAAATATTACGTTTATTATGATAAAGTGAAGGTTATTGAAGGTTATCGATATCAATAACCTCCAGAGAATTACGTTTTATTAATAAAAATGAAGGTTTTTGGTACCAATAACCTTTGTAAATATTACGTTTATGTTGGAGGTATTCGAAGGCTTACGTTTAAAAAAATTTACTGATGAAGCAAAAGAGTATAAAAAAGAAATATGGATTCTATTACAAGATATTTCAAAAGCCTTTGATTCTATCAATAATGATATACTCAAAAAAAAGCATGGAAAGAATTAAAATACCTAACAATATTATTGAAATTATACATAAACTAACAGTAACAAGATCTAATAGAGTAATTACTTTCCATGGTCTCACAGACCCTTTTAATCCAAAAATGGGAATAGAGCAAGGAGACTCTTTATCTCCTTTTTTGTGGAGGATATATTATGACCCTCTATTAGAAAGAATACAGAATATGAAAGAGGGATATTTAATGGAAACAACACAATATGGAGATTTACGAACTGATATGGGAAAAATAAAAAGTATAAAAATAAATTCTTTTGCATATATGGATGATACAACTTATATAGCAAGTAATAAGAACCAACTCAAAAATATTTTAACTAAAGTAGAAGAATTCTCAAATATCACAGGCATTAGAGTTAATGCAGAAAAATCTCATTTAATATGCATAAATCCAAAAAAGGAATATAAAATATCGAAGTAGGGAAAGTTTATAAATAAAAAAGATAAGAATAGAATAAACTCAGTTAAATTTATGAAAGAAAAAATAATAGCACACAAAAAAAATGAATATGTAAGGATACTAGGTATATGGATTTCAGCAGATGGAAAGAAGAGTCATCAAAAAACATTAATTGAAGAGAAAGCTAGAAACATATGTAGAATGGTAGAAAGGGCAAAAATAACAGATAAAGGAGCAAGATATATAATAAATCACGTGCTTTTTCCAGCAATAGAATATCTTTTAAATGATATTTACTTAAATACAAGTATGTGTAAGAAAATAAACTCAATATGTCTTAAGACATTTAAACATAAAGCTGGATTTGCACAAACAGCAATTAACAGTATCTTTCACTTGAAAGAAGGATATAATGTATTTGATATTGAAGATAGACAATTACAATTACATATAAAAAATTTTAACGATAGAATAAATAGGGATGATTTATTAGGAGAATCAACAAAGATAAGATTACAACAATTTCAAAATTGGTTATGGACTGATAAATTGATATTTGATAAGAATTTGATATATAAGATAAAAGACAATTTTAATCTAAATGCAATGATAATAAGCAAAGCAAAAGAAAAATTAATTGTATGGGAATCTACATACAAAGGAAAATCAATAATTACAATCTCTAGTGGGGCAAATATACATTTAAACAATTATGGGAAGACCTGGGATATGAAGAAAAATTATTACATAAAGGCTTAAGGGAAAATGGAATAATGTTTGTAGAACAAATAATGAATTTAAATTTTAAAGACATACTGGATTGGTATCATATTCAAACTACACGTCCAAAGAGAGGGAAGCCATCAGGATGGTAAACTTATATTGACCAAAAAAAAGATTATATAACTAACATGATACAAGACAAGTTAAGAAATCTTTATGCAAATAATCTTAATACCTTTAATAACTTAACAAAAAAACATGTATCCACAAAAAAACTATGGATCGCACACAAAGAAAATAATGAATTAATAATAGGAAAAGAGTATAAAAGGGGAAAACAAGTAATTGATAAGAGAAATACACAAAAATTGAAACATTATAATATTGTAACAACAAACTTGGAACCCACATCAGTACTTTTATCATGTGAAGGTTGTGAGATAAATACAAGGGAAAACAATGAGGAATGTGTATATAGACTAGACAAAAACAAAGAAGATAAGATTGAGATTCCAGTAATATATTCAAAGAAATTTACATCCAACACGCTGACAAAATCTTTCAAGAATAGGATAANAAGTTCAAAATTGGTTATGGACTGATAAATTGATATTTGATAAGAATTTGATATATAAGATAAAAGACAATTTTAATCTAAATGCAATGATAATAAGCAAAGCAAAAGAAAAATTAATTGTATGGGAATCTACATACAAAGGAAAATCAATAATTACAATCTCTAGTGGGGCAAATATACATTTAAACAATTATGGGAAGACCTGGGATATGAAGAAAAATTATTACATAAAGGCTTAAGGGAAAATGGAATAATGTTTGTAGAACAAATAATGAATTTAAATTTTAAAGACATACTGGATTGGTATCATATTCAAACTACACGTCCAAAGAGAGGGAAGCCATCAGGATGGTAAACTTATATTGACCAAAAAAAAGATTATATAACTAACATGATACAAGACAAGTTAAGAAATCTTTATGCAAATAATCTTAATACCTTTAATAACTTAACAAAAAAACATGTATCCACAAAAAAACTATGGATCGCACACAAAGAAAATAATGAATTAATAATAGGAAAAGAGTATAAAAGGGGAAAACAAGTAATTGATAAGAGAAATACACAAAAATTGAAACATTATAATATTGTAACAACAAACTTGGAACCCACATCAGTACTTTTATCATGTGAAGGTTGTGAGATAAATACAAGGGAAAACAATGAGGAATGTGTATATAGACTAGACAAAAACAAAGAAGATAAGATTGAGATTCCAGTAATATATTCAAAGAAATTTACATCCAACACGCTGACAAAATCTTTCAAGAATAGGATAAGAATGAATGTTAAAGATCTATACAGGGTGACAGCTATAATGGAAAAATTATGAAGAAGATGTTCAAGAAAATGATCTATTAAATATTCCATTAAACATAATAGATGAGGAAGATAATCAGAGAAAAAGTGAATATCATGAAATACAAAAATGGATAAACTGTGAGGATGAGAACATAAGAGAGCTTATATATATCAAAGAAAAACTTAAAAATAAAAAACAGGTTAAAGTATATACAGATGGTTCTTTAGAAACAACTTTAACAGAAAACATCATGGGTTTTGGATGGGTTATACCAGAAGTAAAAGATTATGAAAGACTAACTTTTCGTGGTAATATAAAAAATTTTCCATCATCAACGAGGGAAGAATTAATGGCAATATTTACGGCTTTGATAGTAATGCCAAAAAGGTCCAAAGTTATAATATATACTGATAGCGTATGTGCTATACAAAATATAAAAATAATTACAAAACAAATAAATACAAGAAAGATATGGACAGAGAATAAAAATCCAGTAATTTTATAAATGGTAAATGATATTGTACAGGAAAGAAGACTAAAGATAATTTGTCATAAAGTCAAAGCACACTCAGGAGATAAATACAATGAAATCGCAGACTCCTTAGCTAAAATACCAGGATTTATAGAAGGCATCACAAATAATATTTTCAAAGGCACAACAATATCTCTGAATTACAACAATATAACAGACCGTAGCTTCATACCAATATGGAAATTTACTCCAATAGGAACACCTGTCAAAGACGCAATTAAAGAAATTAATAGACTTAAATTGATGTTAAATTTTAAATATCAGGAAAGATTCAAATACATTATGACTAATACAAAATGTAGAGAAATAGATTGGGATTTAACATTCAAGACCAAACATCCCAGTAAGATAACATCAGATATTACAAACAAAGAAGATTCGAATAAAAGAAGTTTTACTTTAAAACTGTTGTGTGAAGAATTGCCAACTCTTTCAAAAAGATATATACATAAACCAAATTTATATAGCAGCTCATCATGTATATTATGTGAGAAATTGGTGGAAAAAGATAATATGCATGTCTTCACATGCAAACGAAAAGGGCAAATAGATCCAATAAAGAACTTAACTAATAAATTCAAAGAGATTTTAATTGAAAAAATCAAGAAGGAAGAACCTGGTATAGACATTAAAATAATTAAAAAAGTTGTAAGTGAAGTTGATATTCTAAACTATACATATGAGAAGGATTATACTTTATCAAAAAATTATTCAGACTTAAGTTTTTTTGATGTTATTAAAGGCTTTATACCCAATATTTTAGTTACAAAAGTAAAAAAGATTTGTAGAAACAAAAAAGCAAAGGCAAATAAAATAATCATAGATGTTTTAGAAGAGTTTCAGAAAATACTTAAACAGATATGGAAAGAAAGATGTGATAAGGTTATTGAATGGGAGATAAAGAATGGCATAACTAATAAAGATAAAAGAACAAGACAAATAAGGAATGATAAAAGGACAAAAATACAGATTGACAAAACATCAAATATAAAAGAGGGAAATTTGCATATATCAAAAATGATGGAAAAAATAAATTTTCAAAGAAAACAAAAACAGAAAAAGGAGGATTTAAAGTTTTTTACAAATGAAATTTTTCTTAATACTTTTACTTATAAAGGAAACAATTTATATAAAATAAAAATTTTTTCTGATGGGGACATGGCCATCAGTTCCTAAGCTTAATAACTTAGGCAATGATAGGCCGGACGGTAAATCTAGCATAGCTTATTTTAGTCAGTTTCAATAGATATATTATAATCTTATGTACAAGCTTGTATTATAATTTTATTAATAAAAAATTTATTGGAGCATGGCTCCGTTGGAAAAAAAAAAAAAACAAGACTTTCAGTTTGGTTATCTCTTTACTTTTAGAAGGCACCAGTTAGTTTTTAGTTAGAACTAACAAACTAATTATTCTTCCAAGTCATTATAACTTCGTTACTTTCATTAATAACTTCATTATTAATAATTACTTTTATTAATAATTTCATTTATTAATAACTTCCTTTAATAATAATAAATCTCTTTATTATTAATTTTAAAACTTCCTTTATTACGAACTTCCTTTATAGATAACTTCTTTATAATTCATACTTTAGACTTCCATACTTTATTAAAGATTATATTTTTAATCTTTTAGTACTTCCTTTATTAAATAACTTTAATAAATATTATGTCAAATAAATATGATAATAAATCACTTTAATTATTTTATTTAACATTTATTAATATTTTATTTAATGATTACTTCCTAATAATACAATTATATTTTTATAATTATAATATTAACTTCCTTTGAGCTAAAAAGCTAAACAACCAAAAGCTCTGAGCTAAAAAACTGAGGAAACTAAGTCGAATAGATCCTCTTTTTATAACTTTTTGGATTACTGTGCCACTACTGTGCATTAATACTATTGGGTAAATATTTATCATATAACTTACTAAATATAGAATATATGTTATACTAATAATTAATACTAATAAATACTATGTAATAATAATCAATACTAAGTAATACTAATTAATGATAATTAATAATAGTTATATAATATTTGTGTAACTATGTCACGTGAACATGTGACTTGTGTTACTTACATTTTGTGTAACTAAACTATTTGATTTGTTATTTACATGTTAATAAATATTACTAATTATTACTAATCGTTATTAATAAATTATTATGTTATATACTTTGTTAAATGGTAATTTCTGATAAAATAAAGGGTTAAATAATACAATAGTTATATGTTTTAATATATTTCGGTTATGATAATTCTATCCGGTTACAATGCCCATAACCTACCTCGGGAGCTCTTTACATTCGAAATCAAATATAGTCACCATATACTATACAATTTTTGATAGCAAATTTAAAAATCTAGAAGCTTTAAAACATTATACAGAGTAACTGCCACCAACTAGCATAATCTAATTCGGAGAGCTCATTAGTTTTAAAATTAGCAGTGATTGCCAAATTGATATACATTGTGTCATATGCGATCTGATGACAGAAATTGGCCAGACCACTGTTCTGATATATGTCAGTTCGAGTGTGGCCTAAAAAACAAAACACACGTTATTTGAGTGTGGCCTAAAAAACAAAACACACGCTATTCTGGAGAGGAAATAACCTAAACCAAGTGAGAATAACATAATTATGTTATTCCCACTACCCTCAAGTGAGGTCCTTAGTTAAAGAGCCCTCAGATAAGGTCCAGCAGCAAGTGAAGTCTGATTAACAGTAAACCTCAAGTGAGGTCCTGGACATTAAAGAGTAAAAATGTATATAAAAAGACAAGAGAAATTGTCTTGTCCAAGTCAGTTTTGGAGTTTATTCAATTCCTATTTCTTTTATTTTAATAAAAACTTTATACTTTTGTCTTAAAGTGTTGCTGAAATAACCCAAGGACATATTGCTTAACTCAAACTCACCTTTGATCTTTATTCTTAGTTTATTGAATTTATGATTATTTTTAGATTATAGTTATTGTATTTTGATTTGATTTAGTATTTTTGATTATTGATTGATTATTGATTGATTTATAGTTATTGATTATTTGTTGGTTAATTAGTTAGATAAATTGATATTATCTTTGTTTAATTGAATTCCTTCTATAGTTATATTTTATTTCTNAATAACCTAAACCAAGTGAGAATAACATAATTATGTTATTCCCACTACCCTCAAGTGAGGTCCTTAGTTAAAGAGCCCTCAGATAAGGTCCAGCAGCAAGTGAAGTCTGATTAACAGTAAACCTCAAGTGAGGTCCTGGACATTAAAGAGTAAAAATGTATATAAAAAGACAAGAGAAATTGTCTTGTCCAAGTCAGTTTTGGAGTTTATTCAATTCCTATTTCTTTTATTTTAATAAAAACTTTATACTTTTGTCTTAAAGTGTTGCTGAAATAACCCAAGGACATATTGCTTAACTCAAACTCACCTTTGATCTTTATTCTTAGTTTATTGAATTTATGATTATTTTTAGATTATAGTTATTGTATTTTGATTTGATTTAGTATTTTTGATTATTGATTGATTATTGATTGATTTATAGTTATTGATTATTTGTTGGTTAATTAGTTAGATAAATTGATATTATCTTTGTTTAATTGAATTCCTTCTATAGTTATATTTTATTTCTCAAGTATTTATAATCATTCACATAATTTAATCAACACCAGTTTATCACCAAGTTAAACCACTATAATTTAGTAAGCTTGCTCTCCCAGGTGGTAACAATGTGTAACTTGAGCATTCCAACACCTCATAATTCTTGTAATGTATAAAATGGAAATTTTGGTCGTAATCTATTGCATATTTTCATAGCTAAACTATCATGTGGTATATCAGGGTACGGAGGAAAGCCCGTAACTATTTCATAATTCCATACGAATATACATTAGCAGCTTTTGTATATTCTTCACCACTTAATACCTCTGGAACAACATATGGTAATACACCAAATATATTCTTTTTTTCGGGACTATCCTTAATCTGAAATCTGTATAAAATCTTTAAAATTGGATGATAAACTATTTCCGGGATGGAAGTCTTGGTGAGCTATATCTAATTCATGAATATTTAAAGATAATTTTCATGGATTTCCTAATTTTAGAATCCAATTGACATTATTAGAATTATTTTTTAAATATTCTCGATGATTTCCACCTTCTGCATATTCTAAAACCATCATATATGAGCGTGTTTCTGGATCTCGTGTAATTCCAAAAAAAATTTAATTGAAGCAAGTCTAGTGAGTGTTTTTAAGTGAATTTCCATTTAATAATATAAAGAATTTTAATTTATAGTTAAAACGTTATTAAATAATTTGAAAACCAAATTTAAATGTTAATTAAAATATTTATCTCATTTAAGACATCGTTTATATTCACAAAATTATCAAACTTTTTTCTCTATTATCATATCTTTTCCATTGTTGATTTTCAATATTCCATGTTCTAATTGATCCCTAGCATAATGTATTGTCCCCTACCTATCTGTTTAATATCTTCTATCACTTTCTAATAATTATTAGCATTTAGTTGAGCATCTTGAACGAATTTGTCTATTTTATCATTTCCACTTGTCCAATTATTGAAATCATTTTGGAAATGTTTCGCGTACATGGGTTGCACAACCATTATATTTTTAATTGCATTCTGGACATTTTTTTGGTAATTTATGGTATAAAAGGTAGAAATTTATTTTTTTTTGAAAAAAAGAAACACAATTACGTTTAAAATTGCAAAATGTTTTTAGTATAATCTCATTTCACACAAAATACGCAAAATGCTAATCCTGGAATGGTTTACGTTCGAAAAACCATTTATGCAGATCAAAAATGATATAAAAGGAAATTTAATTAGTCATACGAAATTCACTACTACAATTATAAAATTTATTGTTTAAATAAATAAAAAATATGTAATAAAAAATAACACGCATTAATTTTATTAACTACACGAAAAAAAAGTAACTATTTTATTTATTATTATCATGTTATTTTCCAAGTGAATGGTTTGGTTTTTAAGGTTGCATATATTATTAACATTTAGCTTTAGCTTGAGCCATACGAGTTTGGTAATCAGCGTCAGTATCTATTATTTTTATTATTTATTTTTTTTTTAAGAATGGAGAATGAGTTATCATTAATTTATTTAATTTATTACCCACAAAATAAAAATAATTTAAATAAAATAAAATTAAAATGCTAAAAAAAAACTTACCACAAACAATTGAAGTTCCTTTTCTAAATTCCAAAGGTAAAGCATAACAAATTAAACCAGTATTACAAGGTTGTTGACTCCATACATTTTCACTACATTTTAAAGTTACACCACCGTGACTACCTAAACAGGCAACTTGATTATCAACAGGACATGGAGCATTTGGATCAATTGAGTCAAATGATTGTTGTAAAGCTAAGGCATCTTTATAGTTTTGACATTGGGTTGCATTGTCAGCGTAAATTGTTGTAGTAGTAATGGCGAGAATGAGTAAAGTGAAGAAAAGAGTAATCGTAGATTTCATTTTTGTAAAAAGTAACTTTAGATTTAATTATTATTTATTTTTTTCTTTGTGAAGACGATTTAGTTTTTTCGTGAAGCAGCAGAAGAAAAGAATGAAAGTTAGGTTTTTATAGCGATTTTTTTTTTTAAATATAATTAAATTTGATTAAATGAATTAAGTAATATCTAAATTAAATAATGAATTAAATTCAGGAGAAAGATTATCTTATCCAAATACGTAGATCATTTAATCATATTAAAAAAAAATATTTAGAGAATAGCTTAAATTTAAATTTAGAAACAAATTTAACACGAACGATATGCATACGTGATCGTCATACTTATTATAATCTTAATTTATCATAGCATCACCGCAAGTCTATATTTAACTTTTATTTTTCATTCGTTTAAAAGGTATAGTTCCAGTTAAAAAAAAAGTAGATGGATAACCAAATCAAAAAAAGTAAATGTTTATGGGATGAGCAAAAATTATTTAATTGGATAATCATGACTATAGTTTAATAAGTTTAGCATTAGTGGGAAGGTTCGATTTTGGAAACTGTATCGTGCCATTTATATCTTTATTCTAAATTAAAAAAAAAAAATTTGAATTATACATTTGCTCTAACGAAAGAAGATAAATCCGATAAGTCAAAAAGAAAACATACAACTGTAAATTTTCCTATGAAAATATTAATTTATAACTTTTACAAAATTCAGGTCATTTCAATAACTGTGAATATAATGTGCATGCAATTAAATCGATTTTCGTCTTCCTTTTTATTATTTCTCCGTTTCTTGTAAATTTTCGAAGAAATGAATAAAAGAACAAANATCATTTAATCATATTAAAAAAAAATATTTAGAGAATAGCTTAAATTTAAATTTAGAAACAAATTTAACACGAACGATATGCATACGTGATCGTCATACTTATTATAATCTTAATTTATCATAGCATCACCGCAAGTCTATATTTAACTTTTATTTTTCATTCGTTTAAAAGGTATAGTTCCAGTTAAAAAAAAAGTAGATGGATAACCAAATCAAAAAAAGTAAATGTTTATGGGATGAGCAAAAATTATTTAATTGGATAATCATGACTATAGTTTAATAAGTTTAGCATTAGTGGGAAGGTTCGATTTTGGAAACTGTATCGTGCCATTTATATCTTTATTCTAAATTAAAAAAAAAAAATTTGAATTATACATTTGCTCTAACGAAAGAAGATAAATCCGATAAGTCAAAAAGAAAACATACAACTGTAAATTTTCCTATGAAAATATTAATTTATAACTTTTACAAAATTCAGGTCATTTCAATAACTGTGAATATAATGTGCATGCAATTAAATCGATTTTCGTCTTCCTTTTTATTATTTCTCCGTTTCTTGTAAATTTTCGAAGAAATGAATAAAAGAACAAATATAAACTTAAACGTAATATTTTATTTATAAACAATAAATAAAATTTTAATAAAAAAATTTATAAATAGATTATTCTGATTTTTTTTAAAAAAAAAAATAAGTAATTTTTTACTCCCAAAAAAGAAATGCCATTGAATCATATAATCCAAAATTTTGGATGATCAAGTTATCTACTTCTAGACGTCGAAAAATCAATTATTTCATTGAAATGATCTAAGAATAGTTAATTCGAAACTTGTATAATCTTATCCAATAAGAAAAAATTGAAGTCTTGTGATTAATTCTTCAAATCAAAGGATCAAAAATGAAAGATGTTTCGTAACTTCATAATTATTTCTACAGAATATTTTTTAAATTGTCAAGCTAAAGCTTAATTAGTTATAATGTGAATGATTCTAATATTATCATTGTTATTGATAATAGATAATGAACTCTTAAAAATTTGGTTTATCCCATTTTCTAAAGGAAGTTCAAAAAAATTTAATAGATTCGATCATGTGATTTTGCTTATATCATTACTGTTACCCATAAATTAAAATTCCATACTATACTATCACATTCATTTTTTTCAACGACTCGATAATTTTCAAAAAGAAAAATGGCATTTAAATTTTGACAAGTTATTTCAAAACTTTATTGAACTTCTGAATGATAATCTAGCATCCAATCTGGATTGAATATATGATACAATAATATTCTATAGACAAATAAAATGCTTTTTTTTTGTTGGCACAAAAAAAATCATAATCTAATCGATGAGGGGGAAGACTAGAAAAATAAATAAATAAATAAAAAATAATTCGATTACTTGCCTTGCTCATCATCCATCTTTTTCACGATTTAATTATTAGAATGTAAAGTATTGTGAAATAATTTATTGTTATAAATTATTAAAGGCTAATTAATTATGAATTACCTTCCGGATTCTTACGATTCTTGAAGGTTTGATGTTAAATTCTAATTCTGCCCAAATGAATTTTTTTTTAATTTTTTAATAAATAATTTTAATTTAAAAAATAAATTATTATATTTACAAAGAATTAGGATATAAACTTATATATGTAATAAATTGGTTAATAAGAAAAAATAAATAAATAAAATGCTTATTTTTTTCTTGTTATATTAGGTCACAAGTTCACACAATGTGAAATATTACCAAAATCAAATACAATACCGAAGTCCGAAGAAATTGTCTTTTTAATCTAATGTTATTTTAATTTTTTATTCTGGTTTTTCGAATTGAGATAAAAATAAATATTACAGTACTCACAACTTAAACAATGATTGTTCGTATGACATGAGTTATGAGTAGCGTAATATTATAAAATAGTTAATAAATACTAAAAACATTTTGTTTCTTTTTTTCAAAAAAATAAATTTTTGCCTCATCTCATGAAATATGCAATCAAGAATATTATGGATGGTGGTGCAAACCATGTTACTCGAAACATTTCCAAAATGATTTTAATAATTGGACAAGCGGAAATGAAAAAAATACATAAATTAATTCAAGATGCTCAACTAAATGCTAATAATTATTCGGAAGTAATAGAAAGGATACCTTATGATAGATTTAAAGATGTTAAACAAATAGGTAAAGGTCAAAACATCATGCTAGGTGGATTGATGGATCAATTAGAGAATGGGATATTGAAAATCAACAATGGAAAAGATATGATAAAAGAGAAGTGGTATTAAAAAAGTTTGAGTTTAATAAAATATCATACGCAAATAAGATGATCAATATTTCAATACGTTAGAATACAGTTTAAAAGATTTTTCCTTATTTTCAACTTCAATAATCATCTTTATCATTTAGAAGTTCAGTAAAGTTTACAGATTACTTGTCAAAAAATTTTAATGCCGTTTTTTCTTTTTGTAAATTATCGAGAGTAACGGATTTTTAGTATGGCAAAACTCGTAAATTAATATGATCTGGATTTTTCATAAAACTTTAATATATATTATATGTTTGTAGAATCATTTTGTACAAATTATATAATTCTTACAACAAGATTTTCTCCAATAGTCGGAATGAACTTTGAAAGAGGCGATGTGGATCGATACCTTTTTTCGAATTCAATCATTTTCTGTGAATAATGGATGTTAATATAAATAATAAATAAACGTGATACGAAAATCAATAAATTAATAAAAAATAAATAAATAATAATTTTACCTCAATTAAGGCACGTCATCAATAAAATCTTGGCACGCATATAATTCTTGTAAACGAGATACTTCTTGTGAAAGTAATTCATATATTTCGTCAGCTAATTCCAATAATAAATAAAAAGTATAAAAAGTTAATTAAATAATTATTAAATAAATTAAGAATTTGATGTTAAAATGTAATATTATAATAATAGTTATAAAAGTTATTATTATGATTAAATGTCATTAGATGAGATGTTAATTTTAGTTTACTTACTTTTTTGTAAGCACAAAATATCCATCACGTTCATATTAAGGAACCAAACATTTATCTCAAAGATCAACCGATTCTACTGTAAAAAAAATAATAAATAGTTATAAATAATAAATAGATAAAAAATAAATAAATAATAATAAATAATAATATCTAACAATAAATAATAATAAATAATAATATCTCTTCAAAGACTTTTTGAATAATAGCTCTCATTGTTTCTTTTAAACGTTCAAACTCAACTCAAGATTTAACTAATATATAATATAATAAATAGAATCAATAAAATCATAAATAAAATTAATTAATTAACAATAGAACATACTTTTTCTAAACACTATTCATCCAAATTATCATCACAAAATAAATCCTTTTCTCCACGGGAATTTTCAATTCCCATATAAATGTTTTATATCTTTTCGAACTTGATAATCATTTTCAAATGATTTCACTTATCCTCTCAAAATTTTCAATTGATCGAAACTTAGCCTTAATCTATCGGGTAGATCCATTTGATAATAAAGAAATTCTTGATTTATGAAATCTTGAATTTGTCAAGTTAGTTGGGATCAACTAAATCATCTGATTCATCTCTTATTAGCGAATAAACAGAACATTCCTTTATCTTATCCTCTTAAAATTTCCAATTGATCGAAACTTAGCCTTAATCTATCGTTTGATAATATTGAAATTCTTTATTCATGAAATCTTGAATTTGTCAAGTTAGTTGGGATCAACCAAATCATCTGATTCAACTCTTATTAGCGAATAAACAAAACATTCCTTTATCTATCTCATCTTGTGGAATGTAATGAAGAAGTTGAATTGCACATTCATCAAATGATTCACGTAGTGAGGCCTATTTATATATATATATATATTATATTTTAATTCACATGGGAATGTAAATGTGAATGAATATTGAATGTGTAGATTAATAAATGTAAATAAATGGAATATGGAATGGAATTATAATTATTAAAATAATCAAAATAATTAAAGATTACATACCACAATTCGGACCATTTCATCATATTTATGTCACACCTATCAGTAGTTATTTATAAATAATAATTTATTAATTATAATAAATTATTGCATAAATAACAAGAAGTAAGAATAATAATAATTATTATATCCAAACCGTAAACTGAAGAACTCAAGTCAGAATCGAAAGCTACAAGAAAATAAAATGAAATAAAATAAATAAATAAATAAAAATAAATAAATCAAATAAATCAAATAAATCAAATAAATCAAATAAATAAATTAAATTAAATAAATAAAATAAATTAAATAAATAAAATAAATTAAATAAATTAAATAAATTAAATAAATTAAATAAATTAAATAAAATAAATTAAATAAATTAAATTGAAATAAATTAAATAAATTAAATAAATTAAATAAAATAAATTAAATAAATTAAATTGAAATAAATTAAATAAATTAAATTAGAGTGAATAAAATATAATAAAATAAATTACCTCTATTCAATTCTTTAACAAACACTGATAAATGTTTCACCCATGTTTAACATTATTCTGTGTCATATTAGCTTCCTATAAAGAACATGTTATATATTTTAATAATAATAATAATATAATGATAAAATAAAATAAATATATTTAATAATAATTAATAAATAATTAAGGGTATTGCTAAATATCACCACTGGTGATGGTCACCACAGGTGAATATCACCGCTGGTGATCCTCACCGCATGTGATTTCACCATAGGTGATCGTCACCACTGGTGATTTCACCAATAAAAATATTCACACGTTGCATTTACCAATAAAAATATTATTTTGAACGAAACGTTTAAAACGTTTAAAAAATTTTATTTAAATGTAAAATATAAAGAATTTCTTTAACATTTCCGATTGTAAAACTTAACTATTACATTTTTTCTTATATTCACAACTACGGGCATTATGACCTACACCTTTACAATAACTGCAGGTATATTTGCTTTCATTTTTTTGTACTTCTAAATTATTATTATTGTATTGGGATGATTCGCCTAACTCATTACTACTATTTTGTCTTGAAAACAGATTCATTCTTTCAAATTGTGTATCAAAATTCATTGTATTATTTGAGTTATTCACTCTATATGAAAAAAAAAAATCAATAAAGTTATTAAAAAATTAGTTTCGGACATTAACAATATTATATAATTCTACTTACACAATATTTTGTTGCAATTCCTCAGTAGAAATATGAACCCTACCTTTACCTTTGTTGATTTTTTTATTGTTTTGTTTAGAAGTATTTTCTAGTACATTTTTTATACGTTTTTTGGGTGCACCCTTCGTACGTGTTTGATAAGGATTGCTGATATTAGGTAAATTCTCCTTATTAGCTTCGCCTTGATCATTGTAAATATCTTTTTCCTTGTCATTGATCCAACATCGTAAAAGGTTGTTTAATTCATTTTCACAACCAATGTGGAGAGCTAAATTAATTG
>PQFF01000172.1:42285-75710 GCA_003547095.1 Diversispora epigaea | reverse complement strand
TTTTTTTTTAAAAATTTTTTTTTTTTTTTTTTTTTTTGATTATTTTTTAAAAATAGTTTTTTTTTTTTTTTGATTATTTTTTTTGATTATTTTTTAGGATTATTTTTTTTGATTATTTTTTTGATTATTTTTTAGGATTAGTTTAAAATAGTTACTTTATTTGCTGAATTATTAATTATTTCATATTTGTATCTTATTTCATTTGCTATGTACTTTATATCTTGATTTCAATAAAGTGCAGTGGGGGGTGCCCCACTTTAAATATTTACACCCGATTGAATTTATATAAAAGTTTATAAAATTATAATTTGTAAATCTAAGGGAAATTTTACCATATAAAAAATTAAGTTAATTAATATTAGTGTTAATTAAGGTTCGTCAGGAAATTATATATTTTATTATTTGATAGTATATTTTTTTTCCGGGTTGCTTTCTTTATAGAAGAGTTATTAGACATCATAAAGTAAATAAAATCAAAATCCTCCAGGAGTTTGTTTTGATGGTCGTTTGAATCATAGATTTTATCTACTTTTTTTTAACTAATTTATCTACTGAAACTGCTTTTACCTCTAATTCATATTTTAGTTCTTTTACTTGGTCAAGGAATCCGAATAAAAAAAGAAAAAAATTTTTTGGGTAGCAAGTAATAAATTTACAAAATATAAAGTATTATTCATTTTTATTAATCATTGGTGGAATATAATTATTAATGGATATTAAAGGAATACATGAACATTTAATTATCATCACCGTCAGGAAATTTAATAAGGCGTAAAATTACGCCTTATTAAATTTCCTGATGATCTATATATGAGAGTTACATGATTCGTTATTAAAATTTTACTCACGATAATATCTGCTATCTATTATTATTACGAACTGAGTGCACTTGTCAATTTTCAACATATTGAATAGAAGTGATCTTCAAATCATTAGTTTAATTATACTCACTTCTATTGATCGTTCTTATTCTAGTACTCATTTTTTGAATAAACTAAATAGAAAATCGATCCATTATCAATTATTATCTCATTAAATATTGTTTCATATTCTTCGTCAGTATATTCTAATATACATATAAACTCTATTGTATTGATATACACTAAACATCAACAGCAGAATAGAAAACAAATTTGATTTTCAAGTCTTTACAATTTAACTGTTACCTTGATCTCTAAGTGACTTCTCATACATTTATTTGTTTAATAATATAATCTTGGTAATATTTATTATTCAAAATGATTATTAAAATATTCTTCTAAATTTTGAAATTGATTTTGAGTTTCATCATTTCTTTGATGTCTTTAATCTTTTCGTCTCAATTTTGATTGTTATAATTTCTGGAACTTATATAAATAATAAATATTATATTCATTCACTCGATCATTGATTATATCTCTCTGTTATTTAAATATTATAGTGTCGATATACTTTTTATTTCCTTTGACCCAATCTAATCCTTCCTTCTATGGCATCTGAACATTTTCCAAATTTTGATTTCTCATCAACATCACAAGCTTTTCTCTATTAATTTATATTATTTTTCGAGTTGAACTCTTTACTTAGTGCTAAGATTTTGTAAAATATAAATTATCTCTTATTTTAAATAATACAAATATATTTATATAGCAAAAAAAAATAATAAAAAATAATAATAATAAATAATTTTTATGTATATTTAATAATTATATAATTGTCAAAATTTTTAGACTAGTGAATGTGTTTTTGTAGTTGAAATTCTTTAGCTATTTATTTATTATTATTTAAAAATTTCCATAATATTTTCCAACTCTTCATGCAATTCTTCAAAAGTACTTTTGATGACGCTCTTGTTAAATATAAAATGGTATTCTTGGTCTTAATTCAATTTGTTACTCATTTTTAAAGAAAATCATTATCTTGTCACGTAATAATCTCATAAGTTACAATTTCAAATGAATACACATCAGTTTCTTCTAACTTAATACTTCATGAGCTATATACGATGCGTTATTATTATTATTATTATTAACAATAATACTTTCTAGATGATGATATTCTTGTCTTAATCTTTCTACCAAAACTTCTTTGGATTTCTTGAATTTCTAAAAGTATAGATAGATATACAGATTAATATCGTAATTAGAATAATTAAATAAAAAATTAAAAAATTAAAATAAATAAATACCAACTTGGAATTTAAATCCAATAATGATAAAAGTGAAGGAAAATAAGAACGCACGGATTCTTCTTCTCATCTCATAATATAAGAACCGAGGGCTAATTTTTTATAAAATATAATATTCATCTTCGGAAGTAAAGAGAATCTACTTTTTTTTTGTGAAAAATAAGGAATCAATTATATATATAAAAGGAAGCTAATAAAAATTATAAGGAATTCGTTTATTTTTAAAAAATAAAGAAAGAAAGAAATAAGGGGTGAGCAAGAAAAAAAAACTTTGAACTATAATATTGAATTGATTATATGTGACGGAAGGAGATAATATAATTTGTGTAAATAATAAATGTGAAATAAAATAGTGGAACAATAAAATTGTGCTTTTTATCGTTAATTTTTTATATACAATAATTACAGTTGTATACATCGTTCGTTGCATTGATAGTTCGTGATTAGTTTCGTTATTTAACGATATTTTCGAATCAATTTTTTAATGAAAAAAGAAATAATTTTTTCGATAATAAGAAAAAATTAATAATATATATACTGTATATATTAAGGAAAATAAAATAAATAAATGAATTCGTTGAAGAATTAATAAATTTTGATGGCGATAATAAGCAAAAACGAAAAAGAATTAAAAGTGGAAGGAATGAAATAATTTTATATTTGCCATCATCACCATCACCATATTCGGTTTTGATTTGGATTTTCACATAATAGTTATCATGTGTAAAATACATTTTTCTCATGGAGACGAATAATTCACTCATTAACGTCAACTAAAACTCCCCATCATTTTCTAATTACTTTTAAATTAACGATTAATCCTATACCTCAAACTGAAAATTTTGATTTACATTCCTTTTATTAGAAAACATTTAAAGAACTCGCTAGTTTTCTTATATTAAATACCAGACTTCATATTCTTCAAACCCGAATTTTTACTTTCGTTGAATTAGAATTTATTTGAAAGATGAGAATAAAGGTTGGATATCGAAGTGGTTCCAGAAAAGGTGTTAATATTAATTCTGGATCTCGCAGCACGATAGAAACATAAATGGTGGTATTTTAGTAAGATCCATCAAGGATTATTGGAGTTGAGGGTCCATGTTTAATCGTAGAAATAATTGTGGATATAAAGAAAAAAGAAATGGTTAAAGTTTGTTTGGAAAATAAACTTGGAATTATAAAAGATCCCTTTCTAACTACGAATGATGAAAGTGCAAAAATCGAACCACCAATACTAAGAGATGGTATAAAAGAATAAAGATTGATGATGTTGAGATCTCCATTTCATATTAGAAACGAAATTACAAGAAGAAAATAAGGTACAGAAAGAGTTGACTTCGAATCGATCCTCTTTCAATTTAAAATCAACATATGTCGTATGTGAATCACCAAGAATTGGGTTAACACTTTCCAACGCATTTCCATCTCATGAAGTTCGATTAAACTATATATTAAAATCTAAAAAGTTGTTTATTTTCTTCATCTTTAAAAAAAGGTAAAGCACAAACGATTTTAGGATTTTAATGATATTGATAAAGTAGCAGAAATTTTAAAGGCTAATCAAAAGGTAATAATTAATCATATTCGGGAATTAAGTTGGGTTTGAATTTTGCAGGTGATATTAAAACTTTTTTTGGAAAAAGAGAGAAATCCCAGAATGGGTTGGAATATTGTCGAATGGTTGGGGGCGATTAGAAAATGGGTAAATATGAAATAATCAACTATTAATTATTAAATTTTTTGAGGTTATTATTGTTTGTTTTGTAAATATGCTTTCATATATAATTTTAATAAAGGTAATAAAAAGTTAGCGCTTAAAGTAATTTAATATTTTTTTTAATATAAAATGTATAAAAGAATTTCTTATAAAATTTGAATAAGGCGTAATATTACGTAATATTGATTTTAATTTTCACCATACACATGACCTCCAGTATGACACTTATAAATAGAATTCGCAGTTCACGGTCCAACAAGAATAGCACATGTTAAATGCTGCTTCTTGTTACAAGTCCCATCAAAACAATACCTGCCTAGTGAGAACAGTGCAACCATTCAAACTTCTGGAGGATTTTACTTTTATTTGCTTTATAATGTCAAATGACTCTTCTATAAAGAAAGTAGCCCGGAACAAAAATATACTATCAAAATAATAAAATATATAATAATATATATAAATTTACAAAAATATTATCAGAGAGAATCACCGAGTAGAACAAAATTACCGATGAAGATTCAATTTACGAATTATATGATGACTATTCTATTACTATTAAAAATTTTTATGTACGAATTCAATCGGGTGTAAATATTTATAGTGGGGCACCCCCCACTGCACTTTATTTAAATCAAGATATCAAGTTCATAGCAAATGAGATAAGATAAAGATACAGAGACAAATAGCTAATAATACTAACGAATAATTATAAAATAAAGTGACTATCTTAACTAATCCTAACAAATAATAAAAAATAAAAAGTAACTATCCTAACTAATCCTAACTAATCCTAAAAAATAATTAAAATAAAAAAAAAAACTATACTATAACTGATAATTTCAAAAAAAAAAAAAAAAAAAAAAAAACTATACTATGATAATTTCAAAAAAAAAACTATACTATAACTGATAATTTCAAAAAAAAAAAAAAAAAAAAAAAAACTATACTATGATAATTTCAAAAAAAAAACTATACTATAACTGATAATTTCAAAAAAAAAAAAAAAAAAAAAAAAACTATACTATGATAATTTCAAAAAAAAAAACTATACTATAACTGATAATTTCAAAAAAAAAAAATAAAGTGCTAAACTATAACTAATCTATCTAAATTACATCTCCAAGGAGTAGTCTTCTTCATCTTCTTACGGTCGGGTCGTTCATGGTCGGGTCGTTCACGGTCGTTGTCGGTATTATAATCATCATCATCATCCACATCCACATGATAGCAGTTTTGGTATTTTGGTTGGTTGGGAATTAAGAGTTTCCTATAAAATATTGATAAAGTATATTAAGATAATTATTAAAAAAAATTAGAATCGATATGATTTATACAAATTATTCTAACCTGCAAATCACAAGGACCCAGATATAAATTTATGAATTTCGGATTTAGTAACGATTGGATGGTCCTTGTGAATATAAGCCCACACTTCAGAATTAGAAATTATTTCGAAATTCGGAGCAGTTCGTAACGCAGAGAGTGGTAGTTCGACGGGGGTCGGGCCTCGGAAGAAGAAATGTTGTCGGATTTCTGAAAGTGTAAGGCGCTTTCCTAATAATTAAGTATAAAAAAATAATTAGTAAAATAATTTAAATTATATTTTTTATATAATTTTTTATACTTACCATACTCAGGATTGAGTATTGCCGAAATAAGATTTTTTGCATCATGTGACACTTCGATGTCACTTGGAAACTCAAAATCGGCATTTCGAATTCGACTATAAAATTATTAAAATCATTTATTATTATTAATATATTTAATATTTATTATTATAAAAAAATTGGAAATAAATTTTATTTAATAAATTAATAAATTCACTTACTCAATAACCATTGATCTGGTATGACCACCAAACGGTTGACATCCAAAGAGCAAAATGTACCTATTATTAAATAATAATAATATTTATTAATATTTTGTTAATTATTTAATAATAAAAATAAATTATATGAAAATTTTCTTACATAATGACACCAATTGCCCATATATCAGCCTCGAATCCGTAGCCAACTTTGGGATTTAAAATTTCCGGTGCCATATATGGCAAAGTTCCACAAGGATTTCTATAATTAAAAAAAAATATTTATATTATTTATAAATTTATTATTTATATTCTTAATCATTTATTATAAATAATTTACCTTTGGCGTTCATCCGTGGAATTCAATTCTTTTGACAACCCAAAGTCCCCAACTCTAAGATCCAAATTATCGGACAAGAAAATATTGTCCGGTTTGAGATCCCTATGCAAAATATTATTATTATGCATGTAACCCACAGCATCGATTAATTGTATCATGTATAAGCGCACTTCGGATTCTGTTAATTCCCCACGATTTTGGACCATTTCAAGAAGGGACTATTGATAATATAATATTATACTTAATTTTATATATTATATTTAATTTA
Organism: Diversispora epigaea; assembly: GCA_003547095.1. Lineage (NCBI taxonomy): Eukaryota > Fungi > Glomeromycota > Glomeromycetes > Diversisporales > Diversisporaceae > Diversispora > Diversispora epigaea. The sequence continues at coordinate 69,408 of PQFF01000172.1, read as the reverse complement.
ATAATAAAACAATTAATAAAAAATGTTACTTACATTATTGGAGCAAAGCTCCATTTTCAAATAAACAAAATCCAAATCGTCGAATACATCATAGAGATTAACGATGTATGGGTGTTTGAGTTCAGATTGGATCATTATTTCATTGAGAACCTATGAAAAAAATAATTAGATTTCATAATAAGAATTAAATTTTATAATTAAAAGTAAATTTTAAATAATTTTTACCTCGTCGTAGTTTTGCCCAGTTGAGTTTTTTTCAATTGCTTTCAAGGCAAACACTTCTCCATCTTGGTTCTCAACTTCAAAACACATACCAAAACCGCCCTAAAATTTAAAATCAAATAATATTTATTTATTTTTTATTTATAAAAAAGCTAAAAGAAGAAAAGGTAAGATTGTTTAAATTATTTACCTTTCCGAGTAACTGAAGGATTTTGTATTCTTCATTAGGCCGATTTAAAGGCTTAATGAATTGGGATTGCATTTTAGAAAAACTCATTTTGAAATTTTATAAATTTAGAAATTTTATAAATTTTTTTGTAAGTTTTTTCAAAAAAAGAAGAGATCTGAAATTTCAAAAAAGGAAAATTCAGATCTATTTATAATAATTTGTTTATCAAAACACGTAAAATTTATTTATTTACAATAATTATTTGTTTACTAAAACGCGTAAACTTTATTTATTTGCGGAGATCAATCTGATACTCACTAATTTGATGATCATAAATAAAAACGCGAAATTATTAAATTTATGATAATCATGAATCTGATACTCATTAATTGTAACATAATATATTTATTTGATGATAATAACGCGAAATTATTAAATTTATGATAATCATAAATTTTTTCGTGTTGTGTTGTTTATTTAATTAATTATATTTATTACTATTTATTGTTATTTGACCTAAAGAAACTTATATGTAAATATGTGATTACGTTGTCACCATTGAAAACCTATGCCTTCAACTATACACAACTCACCTGTCTCATTTAAATTTTGTACTTTGGGACCTTTCTCTCGACTTTTGTTTATTTGGACACATCTATGTGTCTTTTCAATTGTTGATCTTTATTATCCCGATTATCAATATATCCACCACTTAGCATAACGAATAGTACAAAACCACCTTTTGTTATTAAAGTCATCCCGCTTGTCCACCTATTAAAATGTGTTGAGTAACATGGTTTGTAGTCATTTTTTGTTCGCTGAAAATATATTTATTATTATTATTTTTTTTTTAAAAAAAAGAAATCAATAAATAAATTTTACTTTTCGATATATTTATGTAATGATAAAATTTAGCTACTTTAGGAATTTTTTAGTTCAACAAGAACGTCATAAATTAAATTTCACCCTCCTAGTATGGTATCACCAGAAATTTTTTCCAAATTCAACATAACATACGTACATATCTACATTTCCGAGAGAAATTTTATTTTAAACAAAATCGTAGAAAAGGAAATTCTTTAGGAATTAGAAAGTATAGATCAAAGTAAAAAGTGATAAGGTTAGAATAAAACAATTTCAAATATCGAAAATATCACTTTGCATTTTGGTAAGTACAACGTGATAAAATTTAAACCATCTTTATTCTTAAATAATAGAAAATGAAAAACATGAATTAATAAATGATACATTAAGAATTTTCATATACGAGAGAAGTTCTAGGAGGGAAATGGTTATTTTTGAATGCGTTTGTTTAGCAATCAAATAATAATATTATTGATATAATTCGTTATTAATTTGAACGTTTATTTGGATTAATATATATGTGAGTGAGAATATGTTATAAATTAATTAGTAATTAATTAAAATTAAATAATTCATTAAACTGCATATACATAGATATCAATTTTTATTTATGTAAAGAATTAAAATTTTATCGAAAAAATTATAAGTGAAAAAACGGATCAATTTATCTCAAGTCATCTCTGTCGGCATGGTGAGTAAATAATCATAAATTTATTCAACAATACTAATTTTAATTATGTATTTTCTTTAGCAGCACAGTTTATAGAGAATCACGATATGCAAATTAACAGTAACTAATTTTTAAAAATTTATAATTTAAAAATGAAAATAACGAGAATGATGGATAGTAAAGTTGACCAAATTCAGCATTCCACTCTTTTATTTCTTTATTCTTTAATGAAAATTTATAGAAAGAAACACAAGTAAAGAATATTTTCATCTAAGAAGTTTTGATTTGTACGATGGGTCAATCAACCATGTAAATATATAAATATAGGTATAGAAATTTTAATTAATATTTTAATTTTTCAATTTTTCGATTATTTCGATTTTATGAATTTTGTAATAACCAGAATAATAATTATTGAAATTTGCAATATAATCAAATATCTATTTTTATTTTTATAAAAGAATATGTCGTCGAAGACAAGCATAGCATATATATCTCACTAGTATATAGTATTGAATATGAATAATAATTCTGATAGTAACAACAATAATGATAATTGTAATAATACAACAATAATTATTCTTCGAGGATGGCGATGATGATGATCAATTTTATAATATATTCGTGAGTTTCTGGATCTTTTGTAATTCCATAAAATGAAAAACCGACCGTTTTCAAGTGTATTCCTATCTAAATTACATATTTTTTCAATTATTAATATATTATATATTTCAATAAAATTTCGTATTAATTAAAAATATTATTTTACTCGTTTAAAAAGCCTTCATTTATATCTATATCTATATTATCAAACATTTTTTAATGCAACTTCACCTCCATCTCTTAACCATTGTTGATTTTTAATATCCCATCTTTTAATATGTCTATCAACTGATTTAGCATAATAAATAATACCATCACCAACTTTTGCTATTTGTTTAGTATTTTGAAATCTATTATAAAGTATTCATTCTATTACTTTACAATCATCATTAGCATTTAATTGAATATCTTGAATAAATTTATTTATTGTGGCATTTCCACTTGTCCATTATCATTATCAGTTTTAAAATGTACGGTTTGCAACAATAGCTATTATATTACATTGTCCATTTATCAAATGTGATGTGTTACACGGTTTGCACCAATTACCATATTCTTGATTACATTCCGGGCATACATTAGTCTTTTTTTTGTTCATTGTTGTTATAGTATGTAAGGTGGAAATATATTTGTTTTTTAAAAAAAATAATAAATAAAATTGTAACGTTTCGATTCAAATCGAAGAAGTAGATGAAATTTTTATTATATTAGTTACAAGCTTATATAAGATTTTTTTTATAAGTGATGTAAAAGGTACGTAATGGTATTCTTTAATTATATTTATCAATCGGAGTTGTTATTCTACAAGACCGAAATTTATCAACTCTGGAAATTTTCTAGTTATACAGCTATAATAAATTAAAATTTCACGTTAAAATCAAGCTTACAATTTCTTGTATCATATCATGAACCAGTATCGCCGGAAATTTTTTCATCCATGTGATTATACTGCAATCCCCAAAAACTGATCTTTAATACTTTCAAAATTTCATAATATAAATTTATTCTCCTAGACTTTACTTTTATCATTTTATCAATGAAATGTGTGAATATATATCCTGTTTTTCAATGTATTTGTAAACTAGCTTAGCAAAAATTAGTATTCAATTCTAATATTTTTGTAGATAAGAAAAGTTTAGATTGTAGTGTAGTTTTCGCGAACAATATTATATTATACATGTCATCTAATTTCAGGTTCTGAATGATTGAAATTTAATTGCATCAATATTTGTATCAAATTTCCATCATAAATCTCATAAATCTAAAAAAAAATTTTAAAACTTCTGGCGGGATGTGTCGTTAAATAAGTTTTTGAGGACAACAAAATGAATTGACTATTATATTTTTTATTTTTTAAAACTAAAATTTTTGACTTTTTTTAAGAGTATAAGTCGGTGACAATCAATGATAAATACTTCCAACAAAATTAAATTATATAAAATAATATATTCCTCGGACATATAACTACTATTTATTGTTTGGTGATGGGTGTGATGGATAAAAATATCAGATGATTCTGATAATAATAAATTAGAGACAATAAATTTCCTTATTAATAATAAACGAGATAATAAACAAGAATATTCATGAACACGAAAAGAAGAAAGAAAAGAATAATTTAGAAGCAATAAAGAAAATTATATCCGAATGAGAAGGCTTTTGGAAACGGGAAACACAGTTAGTAATTAAAAAAGTTGTTTTGATTAATTACAAATTAGTACTGAAGATTTCAAAAGATTACGTTCATAAATAGAATATATAAATAATTACAGAGGTTATGTTTTGATATTGAAACATATATTCATAAACATGATGAAAAGAAATTAATTAATCAGAAATTAATGATTTAGTAGAGTGTTAAAACTTTAAATCATTCTAAATAATAATTCCTATTTGCTAAATTTGTTATAAATGCTGATGTGGTGTTTTGTTGGCTCGGAATTAAAATAAGTTAAATAAATTAAAAATAAGCTCAATCGGCTTTTTTCTATAAAATTTATTAAATACAACTTGCAAAAATCGTGCGAGTTAAAAAACTCACTCATTACATTATTTAAAAATTGTGATATTTTATTTGATAAAAAAATACTCGGTATTAGGATTTACTAATATCAAAAAAATCAATAAATAGTGTCAATGCCTTATAATTTAATATGTAAAAATATATAACGTTAAATAAAATTTATAAATTAGATGGCATCATCATCATTACCTAATTAAAAATAAAAAATAAATAAATTAAATATAAATAATTAATTATGAAATGAAAATATAGATAGAATTGATTCTTACTAGAATTTATTTGATAAAAAGATGCTGTTAATTCTTCAAGTTTTTTTTTCAAATTTTTCATCATTTTTAGGTTTTGGAAGATTTAAAAAATTGAGAAGTCTCCTGGTATATATTGCTTGCGGATGTGTTTTGTAATTTGTTGGAGTTGTAGCTGATGTTTGTTGGAAAATTCTTTAACTTCTTTAATTTGAATTTTAATTTCACTGGTAGTTTTTTTTTTTAAAAAAATATTTATTATAGTATCGAGCCAACACTTTATTTAATTCTTCAAATGTAGGTCGAGCATAATTATTTATGTAATTAATTTAGGTGTTTGGTCGAAATCCATCACATATCTTAAAAGCCAAATCTTTATCATGCGACAAATCGCGATATGGAAGAAGTCCAGTAATTATTTCATAAGCAACAAATGCAAATGAATAAATATCAGCGGCCTTCGTATATTTTCCCCCAATTGATACTTCGGGCCAATACTCCAGAAATGTTATTCATTTGGAAATTTTACTTGTTTTCTGTAGTTAATTTCCAAAGTCTGAAATATGTACGAAAAAATAATCGTCCTTACCATATTCTAAAATATTTCCGGGATGAAAATCACGATGAACTATATCTAATTTATGAATTTTTGCCATTACCACAGTTAAATAGGATAAAATATATAATTCCAAACCAATTGAAATCATTAAAATTATTATTTAAATAATTTCTAAGACTTCCACCTTTATTCGTGAGTTTCTGGATCTTTTGTAATTCCACGAAGTCCAACTGATGCGCTCCTAACATTTATTCTCAAGTGAATTACCATACCATCTAAATGACATTTTAAATTAATATATTATATATTTTCAAATAAATTAATTTAAAATATTACTTTACCTCAGTTAAAAAAAATTTATTCATATCTAAAATGTTATCAAACTTTTTAATACCACTTCGGATTGATCATATCCTTTCCATAGTGATTTTCAATATCCCACTGTTTAATAATAAATCCATCAACCGTTTAGCATAATAAATAGTAGAATAACCACCTCTTGCTATTTGTTTAAAATCTTTAAATCCATCATAATGTATAAATTCTATTACTTTACCACGAATGTCGGTATTTAGTTGAGCATCAAATTTGTCTATTATTTCATTTCCGCTTATCCGTTTATCAAAATCATTTTCAAAACATTTTGAGTCGCACGGTTTGCACCAACAACAATCATATTCTAGATTACTTTCTCGGAATAATGGCATTTTCTGTACGTTTACAATATGTAAGATAGAAGTTTTATTTTTTAAAAAAAAATCAATAAATAAATTTGAATTAGAATTTGCGTTTCGATGTAAATGGTTAAGATATAAGTGAATTAAAAAAAAATCACTGAATTATATACCATTGATTTTAGAAAGATTAACTTCAGATGTGAGAGCGTATCAATATTTTGACCAAATTTGTATAAGTCGTTGATGTGTAACCGTTTGATAAATTTGATTCCGTTGTTTTTATTTTGTCATCATCTACAGGTGTCAAAGAAATGAAATTTTGTCTGACGGATGTAACAGGAATCTGGAATCATAGAAGGAATTCCAACGCTCTTTACTAAGGATATGAATGAATTCCTTTCGTTCTTGTTCAAATTTTTGATTTTTCGCGAAACTGAATTCATACAATTAATAAATTCTTTAAAATATGGGGTAATAAAACCGTAATTGAGAATGCGTTGTGATTCTTTAAGTGGACATTTTCCCAAATCGATCTTTCAATGTCCTGCATCAACTAAAAAAAAACATGTTTACAAACCGAATGTCTTGAACAAGAAAAAAGAGAAAAAAATTGCATATGTCATAAATTAAAAAACATACTTGAGTTTCCAATTCATCCTTTTTAGTTGTCATTTCGGAACATTTCGCCTCCAATTTTTCCTTGTCAGCACCGATCCAGTATTCAAATCTTTGACTTTTTTAATTTCAGAGTCTGGAAACCTTCAAATCCTTCTTGTTTGTTGCTAACTCAAAATTAAGGTCTTTATTTTCTTCATCTGATCTGCTATTCGGCATTGGAAGCCTTTAACTGCTTCATTTATCTAATTCAACAGTTGAATCTGCATGCACCTTATTTTGTGCAGCTAACTAGGCATTTGCAGCCTCGGATTCCTTATTTTGTGAATAACTTGATGTTATAAGGTTCTAATCTTTAGTTTGTGCAACTGACTTGTAATTTGAAGCCTCCGATCCTTTCTTCTGGTCTTTTAATCGCATGTTGAAGGCCTCTAATTATTTGGTTGGAGCATTAGCTTAGCATTTGAAGATTCTAGATCTTTGGCTTTTGCAGTTAATTCTTTATTTAAAGCTTCTAATTCTTGGTTTCGAACGTTAAGTAGGCATTTGAAGTTTCAATTTCTTTTTTCTGATCGTTTATTCTCATTTAGCTGAACATTTTCTAATTCTCTATGGAAATATGATGACCGATAAAATTTTGAGATAACAAATCTAATAGTATAAAAATTAATATATTTTTTGGTATCCGTTTGCTACTATTAGGAAATCCTAATAATACCCAGGTTGCATGACGAGGACATCGATACCAAGGCAACCCAAAAAATACCACACCAAGTTAATGGCATGGGTGTCCATATATACATCAAATTAATGACATATAACCAAAATATCACACCAAGTTAATGGCATGGGCGCTCAAATACATCAAGTTAATGACATATAAGAACTAAAAAACCACACCAAGTTAATGGCATGGGTGTTCAAATACATCAAGTTAATGACATATAAGAACTAAAAAACCACACCAAGTTAATGGCATGGGTATTCAAATACATCAAGTTAATGACATATAAGAACAAAAATAACCACACCAAGTTAATGGCATGGGTGTTTAAATATGCTAACTTAATAGTATATAAAAACTAAAATATCACACCAAGTTAATGGCATGGGCGCTCAAATACATCAAGTTAATGACATATAAGAACAAAAATAACCACACCAAGTTAATGGCATGGGTGTTTAAATATGCTAACTTAATAGTATATAAAAACTAAAATATCACACCAAGTTAATGGCATGGGCGCTCAAATACATCAAGTTAATGACATATAAGAACAAAAATAACCACACCAAGTTAATGGCATGGGTGTTTAAATATGCTAACTTAATAGTATATAAAAACTAAAATATCACACCAAGTTAATGGCATGGGCGCTCAAATACATCAAGTTAATGACATATAAGAACTAAAAAACCACACCAAGTTAATGGCATGGGTGTTCAAATACATCAAGTTAATGACATATAAGAACAAAAAAAACCACACCAAGTTAATGGCATGGGTGTTCGAATACATCAAATTAATGACATATAAGAACTAAAAAACCACACCAAGTTAATGGCATGGGTGTTCAAATACATCAAGTTAATGACATATAAGAACTAAAAAACCACACCAAGTTAATGGCATGGGTGTTCAAATACATCAAGTTAATGACATATAAGAACTAAAAAACCACACCAAGTTAATGGCATGGGTGTTCAAATACATCAAGTTAATAACATATAAGAACAAAAAAAACCACACCAAGTTAATGGCATGGGTGTTCAAATACATCAAATTAATGACATATAAGAACTAAAAAACCACACCAAGTTAATGGCATAGGTGTTCAAATACATCAAGTTAATGACATATAAGAACTAAAAAACCACACCAAGTTAATGGCATGGGTGTTCAAATACATCAAGTTAATGACATATAAGAACAAAAAAAACCACACCAAGTTAATGGCATGGGTGTTTAAATACACTAACTTAATAGTATATAAAAACTAAAAAACCACACCAAGTTAATGGCATGGGTGTTCAAATACATCAAATTAATGACATATAAGAACAAAAAAAACCACACCAAGTTAATGGCATGGGTGTTCAAATACACCAAGTTAATGACATATAAGAACTAAAAACCACACCAAGTTAATGGCATGGGTGTTCAAATACATCAAATTAATGACATATAAGAACTAAAAACCACACCAAGTTAATGGCATGGGTGTTTAAATATGCTAACTTAATAGTATATAAAAACTAAAATATCACACCAAGTTAATGGCATGATTCTAAAACATAATTATTGATGTCTCAATATTTGATTAACAGCTATGCGAGCATTTACCAAGTGCTCAGCAGGGGCGAGGGTATTTTTTTGTTTTAATGGTTCAAATGTAACAGTTTCTTTTTGTTTGTATTCTATTTTAATACCCTTTCTCTGCATAACATTTTGTAATCCGCGGTCTTCTGCTGAATTGTATGCAGGTGCATTGGCTTTATTATGAGCAAATTTGAATAAGCCAAGCACAAAACGAACCCCTGTATTTTTCCTGATTTTGGGATCTCTTGAAAAATTAGCATTTCCAAGAAAGATCTCAGGAATTTCCTTTGTATATTGCGGGCTTATATCTTCAGCAAGTTCTTTTCGAGGTTGTCCCCTAAATTTAAAAATTTTTTCAATAAGAATAATTATATTTTTTTAATAATATTAATTATATTTTACCTTTCACTCAAAGGTGAGCTAATATACGGGGTGTATCTACGAGCTGTTCGCCGTTCTATTAAAAAATAATTATATTTTAAATATTAATAATTATATTTTAATATCAAAAATTCTAATTAAAATAAATATATTTAATATATTTACCGTTGATGATAGTTATTTTTTGAGGTTTTGTTGCCAAAACCTTGTTGGGAAAATCAATAGTTGGTGGAGTCGGTTTCATCTTCTTCAGGTTGTGCAACGATACCGTCGGGGCCGCGCGTTTCAAATTATTTTGTGGACTTAAAGAAGTACCAGCAGAAGACAAAACAATACTAAATAGTAGTTATATAAAATTATCAGTGTTAATATTCTATTATAATGTTTCAATATTATATTAAATATCTATTATATGATATTTTTTCTAACTAGCCAACTTCAAATTATTAAAGAATTTATTAAATAAATATATCTAATAGTTTATGCTACTTTAATGTTTATATTTCCTTTTGTTATATTATTATTTCTTTACGAATGTTTTTTAAAAAATACATACCTATCTTTAGGTACCACAACACCTAAAGGAAAATCAGGAGAAGGAACACAGACTGAAAATCTATATTTCGGCATTGTAAATAAATTTGAATATAGGAAGTAAAGGTTTTTTATAAAGAAATAAAAGTACTAAAAAAACTAAAAAAAAACTAGACTAAAGGAACTAAAAGAAGTAAAAGAACTAAACTAAAAGAATCAAAAGAACTAAAAAACAAATAACTTTTTAAAAAATGTTAAAAGTGACTAAGCTAATGAAAATAAAGGAAGATATAAAGTTTTCTAAATGTAAAAAAAAGAAGTTTTAAAGTTTTTTTGCGTTGTAAAGAGGAAAGAAAAGTGAAAATTTGAAGTGATAGGATGTGACAGGACATATTAAATATGTAAACAACATAGCATAAACGTGACAAGACATATTAAATATGTAAACAACATAGTATAAACGTGACAGGACATATTAAATATGTAAACAACATAGCATAAACGTGACTGATCGGCTGATCGGCTGATTGGCAAAAAAACTAAACGACGACTTAGTACCATAATTGTAAAATAATAGTAAGATCCAAACTTTATATATATTCAGATTTAATAATGACAAAACTTATGCTTACTGCAATACAAATATCACTTTGTTGAAGACATGGTGAAGTTAAATATCATAATTTAATTAGAGAATAATAAGTGAGTGATTGCTTTCTTGATGGCCACCTTTTTTAGTTTTTAATTACAAAAGTCCCCATCGCCATTTTAATTATTGACTTGATTTGGAAAATTAGAAGGTAAATTATACGTATATTTTTCTTTATTCCTTTGTCTCGCTTTCTTTTCTTGTTTTTCTTCTTTTTTTTCCTTTGTCATTGCTGTCTTCTTTACCTTCGCTGTCACTATTTCACTATTCACCTTAACCAGGAATCAAAAAAAGTTAGAATTTTTGACTTCTCATATTTTCCTTGGCTCTCCTTCTTTCAAGGTGTTGTACTAAAGTACATAAATAGTATTCAGTATTTGGTCATTAAAAATCGTAATTCACGGTGTCCACACAATACAAAAAACACTCTTGAAGATGCTGAACAGATTACATTTTGACTGAATATAGATTCATTACTTATTTGGAAATGTCAGCCCATCATTAATGACAAACATCACTTGATTTATTGAACAATTGAGGATGTACGCACAGAAAAGGTGGTCAAAGCAGCATATTTGAACTGTTAATTTTCATCAAATTGTAAATATGTAAAAAGATTTATGATGAAAATTACTGGGATTACAGCTCGATAACTTTCTGGATCTTTATCGTACTGAGCAATCTCTTTAGCAATATGTAAAGCATATTGATGAAGAGTCTCAGGATTCTCCATCTTGTGAAGAATTATATCCAGAAACTTTTTGTTATTTTAAGCTATTCCAGACAAGTCATTTTTCTTTTTCTAAATTGCCAGTACGCCCGTTGTATAACTTGAACACATCCTGATTCAGTTCTGAGACTAGAACATTCAGAATCATGATGATCTTTAATCAAATCCTTTGGGCTCTCATTCACAATAATATTCATGAGTTTCATGCATTGGAAACAGATCGCACTTCCATCTTCATAAGGTTTAGGGTAATAACAGTAGCTACGATTATACCAGGCGTAATTAATGATTGTTAGAGTTTTTAGATAGTTACAGCATATTCAGAGTTATTAGATCTAGAAGACCTATCGATTTTGATTTAGTATCCAAAAAGATGAACATGAAACCATTAATAGATGATAACGGTAATCGATTAATTGGTATTTGTTGGATGCCCCCGGAACAGCAATTAAGTTTTATGGTGTTATTATACCCGGTAATACTGATCCTGCAATGATCGTGGCTGTATTTTCAAAACTCATCATATGCGATGCTTATTTATCTTTAAAAATCATCAATTAAATTTGACTTCACTATTTCAAGAATTTTTAAAGATTTCAGAAATATTCAACATTCGAATTATTAAAGTATATTTCAGAAGGTTTAGTTAGAAAATATTCAGATAAAATGTTTACATCTCGACATTTCACAATCTATACAACGTGCTATAGATTACACGATGCACGATAAACTAATTAATGAATTTAGATATTTATTAGTATTTAAAGTTTAATTAGTTTAGATCGTTTAAATAAAATTTTATTCCTTAGAACTTTGTTTTTATTCTTAAAGTTTTATGTATCACTAAGAAGCTGAAATGTCAGATCAAATTGGGTGTTACATTCTTGATGACTTGGAAAGGTAAATCTTATGTTCTTATTTATTAATGATTTGTAATTTTGGGTTCATTAAATATTGTTTTCCTTCTTGGGATTGTAAGGATTCACAGATCGATCTAAATTATTCTTTTTAAATATTATTTCTTTTAAATACTTCCTCTTGTGATTAATTACCTTTAGGATTGGATCTGTGATGGGTATGATCTAAATTATTTTTCAAAAAAATTACTTGTGTGATCTTAAATATTTGAGTGATTTTTTCATGTTACCTTATTACAGATCTGTACAAGGTAAGATTTTTTATAATTATAAATTTTTTTTTATTTCTGCCTTGGAATCTGTTATATAATTCCGGATACCAACTATCATATTTTTATTGCATTCTGGGTATACTTTAGTCATTTTCTGTTCGCTTGAAGTATGTAAGGTAATTTATTATTTTTTTTTTCAAAAAAAAAACATCTACACGTCTTGACGCAAATCGCTTAGGATATGAAAATATCAATGCCTTTTATATTTATCTATTGAGTTACATTTATAAATAATATTTAAAACTGTAAAGATGTCACAGGTTAGTGCTTTCTTGTATTATTTGATGTTACAAAGACATGTTAAAGTGATTAATGTTTTTACTGAAAAGGTTTAGTTTGTTTCCTTAATACTATTTTTACTATTTAACTATNCTTGGGATTGTAAGGATTCACAGATCGATCTAAATTATTCTTTTTAAATATTATTTCTTTTAAATACTTCCTCTTGTGATTAATTACCTTTAGGATTGGATCTGTGATGGGTATGATCTAAATTATTTTTCAAAAAAATTACTTGTGTGATCTTAAATATTTGAGTGATTTTTTCATGTTACCTTATTACAGATCTGTACAAGGTAAGATTTTTTATAATTATAAATTTTTTTTTATTTCTGCCTTGGAATCTGTTATATAATTCCGGATACCAACTATCATATTTTTATTGCATTCTGGGTATACTTTAGTCATTTTCTGTTCGCTTGAAGTATGTAAGGTAATTTATTATTTTTTTTTTCAAAAAAAAAACATCTACACGTCTTGACGCAAATCGCTTAGGATATGAAAATATCAATGCCTTTTATATTTATCTATTGAGTTACATTTATAAATAATATTTAAAACTGTAAAGATGTCACAGGTTAGTGCTTTCTTGTATTATTTGATGTTACAAAGACATGTTAAAGTGATTAATGTTTTTACTGAAAAGGTTTAGTTTGTTTCCTTAATACTATTTTTACTATTTAACTATTTTAACTTTAATAATTCCAAATTTTTCGACTGTTTTATTTACCAGTATATACATATTTCCTATTTTCTGAAGAATTTTCATTGTTAAGATATCTTGGCTTGTTTATACGTACGTATTAGTAATTGTAATCACAGCACTTATATATATAACTTAAAAAAATTAAATAATATAGGTTAAATTTTTTGGAGGAATAATCCCAATTTTTATTATCAACATCAGCTTTCTCATAAACAACAACACTCCCAACTGACATTATATTCATCATGAATGTTAGCATTAAGAAGCATTAAATTGAATAACAACGATATAAATACTATATATATCACTTTATTAATTTAAGGAACGTTGAAACGAAATTTATTTTTGATTAAATGTCAGCTGCTGATAAATTCGAATTGGAAATTCTTATTATTGGAACTAAAGTTTCTTGGTTTAAATGTTACTATTTAATGTTATTGATAGACAGAATTATTGATTAAATCAAAGAAACAATACTTGTGACACAGCATTTGTCATACTAACAACCGTATAAATTATATTCCATTTCTCATTTTTTGTAAAATTTTTTTTTTCGACTCAATAATTTTTTTTTAAAAAAAATGGCATTAAAATTTTTTGACAAGTTATCTCAAAATTTTGTTGAAATTCTCAGTGATAAAGATGATTACAATGTAATCATTGAAGTTGAAAATATGGAAAAATCTTTTACGGCACATTCCAATGTATTGAAATATCGATCGTCATATTTTCGTGGAGAATTGGAAAATATTCGGCCAAATGAAAATAATATTAAAACAATTACCAAGTCAAGCATTTCTGCTCAGATTTTTGATGTCATTCTTAAATAGGTTATTATAAATAATGAAAATACTATTATCTATACTTTATTTATTATTATCTTATGAATGAATTAATTAATTATTAATTATTTAGATATATTTACGGAGGAATTGTTAACTTGGAAAACACAGACACTAGATTTATTTTTGATTTAATGTTAACTGCTGTTGAATTTGACCTTGAGGAATTAACCAACAAATTAGAAACTCATCTCATTGAAACTAAAGCTTCTTGGTTAAAAACACATTTTTCTCTAGTCTATCGTACTATTTTTGATAGACAAAACTTTAAAAATTTAGAAAATTATTGTAATGATATTATTGTAAAGTATCCAAATCTTATTTTTGATGCAAATGACTTTACTTCTCTTCCAGAATCTGCACTGATATCTCTTCTCAAACGAGATGATCTACAAATGGAAGAAGTTGAAATTTGGGATTACATCGTCCAGTGGGGAATTGCTCAGAATCCTACTCTTCCTACAAACCTTGAAGATTGGACCAAGGATAATTTTCTTGTATTAAAAACTACATTGCAACAACATTTACCATATATACGTTTTTTTCATATTTCAGCCGATGAAGTCTTAGATAGAATTGAACCTTATAAAAAGATTCTCGAAAAACAACTTTGGAAAGATATTAATCATCATTTATTATCACCTACTCGACCAATAAAATCAATTATTTTACCCGCAAGAATACTTTTGGTTACAGAACTACCNTTAGATATATTTACGGAGGAATTGTTAACTTGGAAAACACAGACACTAGATTTATTTTTGATTTAATGTTAACTGCTGTTGAATTTGACCTTGAGGAATTAACCAACAAATTAGAAACTCATCTCATTGAAACTAAAGCTTCTTGGTTAAAAACACATTTTTCTCTAGTCTATCGTACTATTTTTGATAGACAAAACTTTAAAAATTTAGAAAATTATTGTAATGATATTATTGTAAAGTATCCAAATCTTATTTTTGATGCAAATGACTTTACTTCTCTTCCAGAATCTGCACTGATATCTCTTCTCAAACGAGATGATCTACAAATGGAAGAAGTTGAAATTTGGGACTACATCGTCAAGTGGGGAATTGCTCAGAATCCTACTCTTCCTACAAACCTTGAAGATTGGACCAAGGATAATTTTCTTGTATTAAAAACTACATTGCAACAACATTTACCATATATACGTTTTTTTCATATTTCAGCCGATGAAGTCTTAGATAGAATTGAACCTTATAAAAAGATTCTCGAAAAACAACTTTGGAAAGATATTAATCATCATTTATTATCACCTACTCGACCAATAAAATCAATTATTTTACCCGCAAGAATACTTTTGGTTACAGAACTACCTCCTCGTACAAATGAGCCATTTTCAACTATCATTTCTGAAGATCATGCAGCAGAAATTTCAACTTGGATTGATCGTAAATCAACTACTTATTCAACTACAAATATCCCATATAAATTTGAATTAATTTTACGCGGATCTAGAGATGGGTTTGCTCCACAAACATTTTGGAATATTTGCCATGGTCACGCTCATACAGTTGTTGTGACGAAAGTTAAAGGAACTGATGAAATAATTGGAGGTTTTAATCCTTTAGCATGGGATAATAGTAATATCACCGATCAATGGGCGGAAACAAAAGATAGTTTCATTTTCTCACTAAAAAATGGTAATATTCGTAATTCAATCTTTAGCAGAGTAAAAAATCCCAAATATGCAATTTTAAATAGAAGTAAGTCAAGTCAAAAGCTAATTGGCCCACAGTTTGGAGGTGATTTTTGGATGAATAGTTCTTCATCTAATTTTACTTTAGATAATGAAATTTTCTGTCGTAATGAAAGCCGTTATTATGAAATATCTATAAGAACGTCATCAGAGCACTTTTCAATTGTCAATTATGAAGTATTTAAAATTATTTAGAAGTTTGTTCTTTAGAAAATTTATGATACGTATATTATGTTATTATATAGATACATGTATATATATGTGTATTCATATTTATAATTCAGTATTTATTAAATAAAATTGGATTATATTATCGCCCCCTAATTGAAATTGCACATTAATTGTTTATTAAAAAATTTTTATAATAAAATTTATTTTGTAATTGAGAGCCTCCATCAATATGAGTGATGTGAGTTTATTAGTTATTTAGTAAATCTGGCATAAAAATATTCGAATATTGTATTTAAATATCTAAAATGAGACAATAATTTTATTTTTTAAACAAGTGTTCGAATTTTAAAAAGGAAACTTTTTTATCGGATAGTGATGTGATGTAATTTGTTGTTGAAAGTTTATTTTATTTAACTATTGTATAATGCTATATATTGTATGATAGTTTATGATTAATAATTATAGAAGGCTGCGATTTATTTTTTATTTTTTTAAATGTAAATGGATAATTTTATTTGGTTTAGCGATATGATAAAATAGATAGAATAGATAGATCAAACGACAATGACAAATAGATAATAACTATAATATTTTGATATATTAAAATGATTTCAATTTTCGCAAATTTTAAACTGTTAAGGCAATATAATAAATATTCTACATTTTTTAGAATAATTTATTTTTAAGAAAATGTTAGGAGAGGAGTAAATTTGAGAGTCCTAGTTAATAATTTTACTAAACAAAAAATTATGTAGAAATTAGATTAAAATACTCTGAAAAATAAATTCAATCCCAAAGTTTTTTAAAAAAATTTAATTGATTAGGTTAAAACTTAACAGACAACAAACTTGAATGCAAGAATGGATTTTACTCACATTGATCTTGACGTCTGTTTATATATTATTTATTATAAAATTTAATGTATATAAAAATAATTAAATAAACGCACTTATTAATTTTATAGTAAATTTTCATTGATTAGATTTTTTTTTTGCCACACAAAAAAACAACTAGTAGTTAATGGAAGGGAATTACTTTTGAAATAATATAACTATATATTCAAAGTTTCGCGAGGTGAAATGACACAAAAAACGGACTTAATAAATAAATAACAATTGTAATAATCATAATAGTAATCATGAATTATCGTCAAATAATTATTCTTTGGTTATTAAATAATTCATCAGGAAGTTTCTTTAACCGTAAATTTACGCAAGAAATTACGCAAAATTGCGTAAATTTGCGTGGGTATCGTAAATTTACGTGAAATTGCGTAATATTTTTCGAAATAAATTACGCAATTTTTACGAAAATAAATTGCGAAAAATTTACGATCTATATAAATTACGTAAAATTTTACGAAAAATATTACGATCCGTATAAATTACGTAAATTTACGATACCCACGCAATTTTGCGCAATCTTTTGCGTAAATTTACGAATAAAAAAACTTCCTGATGCAAGAATTATCATTTTTATTCCATGCGTGCATAACACAAATAAATATTAACAGCTAATTATAAAATAATTGGATATATATAAATAATGATGATTTTATCCTAATTATTATTCCAAATCATTGTCCTAGCAAAAACAAGATGTCAACGCTGTTTCTATTAAATCCTTTTCATTAAAAAATAAACAAAAATCTATAAAAATTTGATTATGCGAAGACAAAAAAAAAGGTTAAAGTATCTTACCTAAAAACGTAATTCATTCCAGAATTGGAACTAAAATATTATTCATTGGTTTAAGAATAATATAAAAAAAAAAAAGATTAATAAAGTTGGTATCTTGTGTGCTTCGGTTTCTTGTTGACCTATTCCTGTTGATCCAGTGGTCATAACGAAACTAGAAGAAAAGAAAGATGCATTTTTAGCAGTTGTGTTAATGCGTGTCACCTCATCCTTTAATCTGTAATCCGAGACTTAAAACTTGTACCGTGAGAGAAAGAGAAAAAAAAAGAAAAGAAAAAGGCTAATATTATATGAAGAAATTAAAGTGCTTGGTTCTTTTTTTTCAATCAATTCTTTCGCTTAAACGGTAGTTTATAGTGTATAATACATATATTGTAAAAGACACACATCGGTAGTATGTTATTAACTTTATTATGAATAAAATAATATTTGTGTTTTTTTATTTCAAAATATTTCGCTTGGCAAAATATTAATACTAAAATTGGCATAAACAATTAAAATATTTGAAAACAGATAATCTAATCGATGTAAACAAGAATTCAGGGGTCAGGAAAACCGCTAAAAAAATTACAATTTATATAATTAAACATGAAAAAAAAATAAATAAATAAAAAATAATTCAAATTACAAATATAATCGATAATTTGATTAGAACTTGCCCATCATCCATCTTTCTCATGATCTAATAGTTTAGAATGTAGAAAATTTTATAACTTTAGTATTGTGAACTAATTAATGGTTTTAATTATTAATAAAAACTAATTGATCAAGAATTTCTTACGATTCTTGAAAGTTTGATGTTAAATTCCATAATTTGAAAAAACTGTTCAAATCAGTGTTTAAAATTCAATGTGCGGAGTGTGCGCTCGCACAAAATTTGAAAATTGCGCGTATAAAAAAAAAGCTTTCGCACAAATTTTTCACATAGAATTTTTAAATCGAGGAATTTCCGCACATAATTTAAAATTTGAATTTCAAACACTGGTCCAAATGATTAATTTTTTATCATATTAAATAATAAAAATAATAAAAATAAATAATTGTTTATTGTTTTTCGCGTGATTAATAAATAAATGCGCGTTGTGTTCGGAAAAAAATAACAGATAATTGTTGCAGTGATAAACGTATAAAATACACCGAAGTCCGAAGAAATTGTCTTTTACATCATTTTTAATTTGTATAAATGATAAGTCTTATTTACTTCGAAATGTAGGATTGTCTTTTTGCACATTCTGTTTGATAAAAATATAAATATCATGAACAAATGCAATTTAAACGTTAATTTATATTTCTTTTTTTCAAAAAAAAAATAAAAAAAATAAATTCTTACCTTTCATACCATAGAGCAAACAAAAAAAATGACTCACGAAATATGCTCAGAATGCAATCAAAAATATTACTTTGGATTCCATGATAAGATCCTCATTTTTATTAATATTACTTACTTGATTTCAATCACGAAAATAGGTACGATCTTTATTAAATACTTGGGATTGATGATGGATTCAGTGATAAAATATTCATTTTTCAATACATTTACAATATATATTTATTTTGCAATATAATTTAATTTATATTATATATTTTCAAATAATCTGAATATATGTCTACCCTACAATTAAATTTAAAATAATTTGTTTTGAAAATTTATTTTAATAAAAATTTTTTGTATGATTTACCAAAAAATTCAGCGTGAAAAAATATGATTAATTTTTTTAATTATTAGAATTCAATATTTTTGAGATGAAAGATTAAATTTTCATCATAAATAAATAAAGATCCATAAAACAAAATTCGTCATTCTTTTGATATTTAATTACTATACTATAAAAATTTGGTTAAGGCAGCATGTGCAAATATTCATATTTTAATGTTTATAAAAAATTATAATTTATTTCTAGACAAATAAAATTGTTAAAATTATTATTATAATTTTTTTATGTATTCCTTTTATAATGGTTTCAATAATAGAAAAATTTCCGGTATTTATTTTTAGTTATATATATAAATCTTGTACTTGAGTTTTGAAATCGGAAATCGGATTTGTGGGTTCCGATTTGATCATACGATTTGCTGCAGACTTAATTAGTAAAAAACTAGTGCGATGGGTGACACTTCGTGTCACCCATCTTGTTTTTTTTTGTGATATTTAAGTATATAAAATTCCAAATTGATTTGATGAAACGTGACAAATTTGTTGTATTAATGCGGAATTTTATGACGGGGGTTTGTTTGTGTGACTTGTGTGTTACCGGCAATGGTTAACTTGTTGTTTCGTTTTTTTGATCATTAAACGGATAACGGAAGTTGTGATGTTCTTAATTGAATGTGTTTAACTTGCTTTAAAAACAGTCTTTGGTATAGTAAAAACTTTTTTAATCAAAGGATTTACGAAGGGTTGAAATCGGTGTAACAAATTGAAATTTGAAGGATTTACATTCTTTCCAGTTTAGTAGAGGTGGGGTTCGTGAGAGTTTGTAGGGCTGAGAAGAATAATAAATGTATTGTCATATGCATAATGCTTTGTAATGTCGGCGGGAAGGGGTAAGGGGTAGTCACGGTATATATTAAGTATTTATGTGGCTGAAAGAGATAATAAATATATTGTTAATGTGTATTATTTGTAATGTAAGTTTTTGTTCGTGTATATAAAATGTATTAGGTTATTCTTAGTTTTGGTTTTACATTTTGTGTTTATATGTATTGTTGTTTCGTGTGTATTTAGTTTTAAAGTTTTAAAGTTTTTAAGAAAGTATAATGCCGTGTTATACTGATACGATTGTACGAATTAAATACGCGAAACAAAATGTGAAGGAGGATTCAGACTTGGTAAACGTGTGGGCTCTTGGCACGTATCCTGTAGGGCGCGAAGATTACGATATTGAATTAGTTTTGTTTGTACCCGTTGATTTGAATAATAGAGATGATGATACCCAGGCTGTTTTTGAAAAAGATAGTTTTTTTTCTGTTGGAGGCAAGATTGTGCCAGGATATTATTGCAGAAATAAGAGGGCCAAGGTATATATTTAGATTATTGTCATTTAACTAATGTTTGTTTGTAATATGTTAAGNTATGTGGCTGAAAGAGATAATAAATATATTGTTAATGTGTATTATTTGTAATGTAAGTTTTTGTTCGTGTATATAAAATGTATTAGGTTATTCTTAGTTTTGGTTTTACATTTTGTGTTTATATGTATTGTTGTTTCGTGTGTATTTAGTTTTAAAGTTTTAAAGTTTTTAAGAAAGTATAATGCCGTGTTATACTGATACGATTGTACGAATTAAATACGCGAAACAAAATGTGAAGGAGGATTCAGACTTGGTAAACGTGTGGGCTCTTGGCACGTATCCTGTAGGGCGCGAAGATTACGATATTGAATTAGTTTTGTTTGTACCCGTTGATTTGAATAATAGAGATGATGATACCCAGGCTGTTTTTGAAAAAGATAGTTTTTTTTCTGTTGGAGGCAAGATTGTGCCAGGATATTATTGCAGAAATAAGAGGGCCAAGGTATATATTTAGATTATTGTCATTTAACTAATGTTTGTTTGTAATATGTTAAGTTTTAATTTAAATTCTAGATGACGGTTTCAATATCTACCCGTTTGACAATTCTTAATAAAGTTCCTGAAACAAACAAATGTCCTTTGAAGATTTCTCTTGTTGGAGTCCCTCAAGAGATGCCAAGTGAAGTCAAGGATGATGTTATTTTTAAAGTAATGGTGACCGATTATGTTGGTCAGGATTGTGATTTTGTTGTTAACATTGTTTTTCAAAGTAACAATCCGCGTCTTGCCCATTTAAAGGATACTGTTCGTCCTCGGGAATCATTGATCTTTGTGATTGGTCAGATGGAAATTGTTGGCAATGAGTTTTATGTGTATGCCAAAGATGTTAATTATATTGACACTCGTTTTGTCATCAAGAAAAAATCTTTTGAAAGTAGTTTACCTCAAAATTCTTTGGCTTCTCAAAGTAAAACTCGGTCTAGGCTCATGATTACTCATCAGAATATTGTAGAAAGTTCTTCGATTAATTCAGGTGATTTTGTGGTTAAATCTGAATCTGTCGAAGATTTAGTTAATACTGGACATGCAGATCGTGAATCTCAAATTACGGAAAATAGCAATTTTGCTGGTTCTAATTATGAGGAGGAAACCGGTAAATCAGTAAAGAAGAGGAAAGTTTTTCGCAAAAAGAGTAAAGAGGGTGTGGTTCAGCCTTTACGTAGTTGTTTAAGGTCACGCGATCCAAAAGTAGATAATGTTGAAGAAAAAGCTTAACAACGTTTTATTAGTTTTTTTTATTTTTATTTTATTTTATATTTTTTATGTGTTCAGGTGTGAAATGTTATTTTTTATTTTATTTTATTTCTTATGTGTTCAGGTGTGAGATAAAATGAGTATTTAAGAAAATTGCAATTTTATTTTGTTAGTTACATTTTTTATTTATTTTTGTTAGTTGTTAAAGTTTCTGTTGCAATATGTTGAATGGAAAGTTTCGTATATGATGCATGTGATACGTTATTTAATGAAGTATCATATTTGTGAAGATAATTTATATGTAATTTTATTTATTTGTGATGACTGGTTTGATATTTGTTTGTACAATAAATAATTTTTAACGAATAATTTGATTGAAAATTGCTATTTTGAAATAATTTGGAAACGATTTTTATTATTTACATTTTTAGAAGTGAAAATGGTGTAACAATTTTATTTTTAACAAAAAAAGGTTAATAATATTTGGTATACTAATTAATTAATACTTCTTTATACACAATATTTTTTGTATAAGTGTCACATTTTCCTGGTATCTTCTCTCCTCTTGTTAAAATTTTTGTTGTATTTTCGGATACCCCGCGTGAAAATGTAATATAAAGTTGTTCATGCGAGAAGACAGGTTCCGGTAGGTATATGCTGACGTGTGGGATCGTTTGGCCTTGTGATTTGTTTATAGTCAAAGCAAACGCAAGTCTTATTGGGAATTGTTTTTTTTTAAGGGGGAATGGTAACTTGATATCTTGAGATGGTGTAATAGGTATCCGGGATAAGAATATTCGTTTATTTTGGTGATTTCCTGTTGCTATTTCTGCCTCTATGACGTTTTGGTGGAATGTGCGACATATTAGTCTGGTGCCATTGCAGATACCATTTGTTGGATCCAAATTGCGCAAACAGATGACTGGCGCGCCTTCTTTTAATGTGAGTTTATGAGGCTGGAGACCGTTAGGAGTGATTGAGTTGAGAAATTCCGGTTGGTAAAGGTTGTGTGTGTCGTTTAGCACTGAATCGAAACTATAATAATTAGTAGGGTGACCAGGAAAGGAATTAATTATGATATCGTTAATCATATCAACGTATTCGTTCTTCGTTGCTAATATGGTACGGTTGATAATATAATCTGAATCATATGCATTTCGTTGTAAATTAGGATAGATTTCTTGGATTAAATAATTTAAAGATGATTCGTCATCTTCCCAGGGAATAACCATTTTGTCAGGAACGCGGATCATGTCGTTCTCAATAGTTGGTTCAGTTCCGTTTCCGATACGAAGCAAGAAGTTCTGAAAGTTAGGTGATGTGTCTTNATAAGAATATTCGTTTATTTTGGTGATTTCCTGTTGCTATTTCTGCCTCTATGACGTTTTGGTGGAATGTGCGACATATTAGTCTGGTGCCATTGCAGATACCATTTGTTGGATCCAAATTGCGCAAACAGATGACTGGCGCGCCTTCTTTTAATGTGAGTTTATGAGGCTGGAGACCGTTAGGAGTGATTGAGTTGAGAAATTCCGGTTGGTAAAGGTTGTGTGTGTCGTTTAGCACTGAATCGAAACTATAATAATTAGTAGGGTGACCAGGAAAGGAATTAATTATGATATCGTTAATCATATCAACGTATTCGTTCTTCGTTGCTAATATGGTACGGTTGATAATATAATCTGAATCATATGCATTTCGTTGTAAATTAGGATAGATTTCTTGGATTAAATAATTTAAAGATGATTCGTCATCTTCCCAGGGAATAACCATTTTGTCAGGAACGCGGATCATGTCGTTCTCAATAGTTGGTTCAGTTCCGTTTCCGATACGAAGCAAGAAGTTCTGAAAGTTAGGTGATGTGTCTTGTATGCGCATATTGATTTGTAAATGAAGTATTTCGACGGTTGACCAGAGCGGGGATTTTACGATAGAAGCATTGACAATTTGAGCTCGCGTGCCTTGTTGAATTACGGGAAGCACTTGTCGGAAATCTTCACCAAGTATGCCGATTTTTCCTCCGAAAAGAAGATTATTGTTTGCCAAATCTCTCAAGAGTCTGTTCAAGGCTTCAAGAGCATAACGGTGTGCCATAGGTGCTTCGTCCCAAATGATTATTGATGCACGACCGATGAGACAAGCTAATTCCGATTGTTTTTTAACATTACACGTTGAGTTAGTATCAAGAGAAATGGGTATTTTGAAGCGAGAATGGGCCGTGCGTCCACCAGGCATTATCAGTGCAGCTATACCCGAAGAGGCAGTAGCAAGAGCAATGGAGCCGCGGGATCTGACAGATGCAAGTAAGCAACGGTAGAGATATGTTTTACCGGTACCACCAGGACTGTCAACAAAAAAAAATCCTGGTTGATTTTTTTTTACACAATGCAGGATTCTATCGAAAATACGTTTTTGATCATTGTTTAGTTTCCAGATACCATTTAAATCTTCGGGAGAAATAGGGATTGTAAGTTCTTCGAGGATAAGGTTCGACGAAAAGTCATGGTTATTCAGGTTTGGCACGATTTCAGGTATGTTGTAATCACGTATTGTTTTATGATGTTGTTCCAAGAATTGATTAATATTGTTAAGTACAGCGTTGACACGAAGATTTTTTTCAGGTATTCCGTTTTTAGCATAATCTTCTGACATCGCGAGATAATTTTCGTTCCAAAGATTTCGTGTGTTGTTGGGTTCACAAAATACCAAGATTGTCGCAAACAAACGGCGCAGGGCATGTGACATACGAAATCAGCGTGCTTCTACCAGGCATTGTCGGGAGCTGTTGTCTGTTTCGAGCAGTTCACGGCATTCCGCGCTTTCTCTGAATGTTGAGTACAGGATTTTGTCTACAGTTTTAAGATCATTGAAGCATGTTGCACCTTTGACATGGTTTAGCAGGATTCGAAGGTAATAGCGTTCTCCTTCTGATGGGTTTACTGCATATATTCTCCCGATAACGTTACTGAATTTTCGTTTTGTCCATTGCTTACGTGTTTTATTTCAAATGTAATATCGGGGGAATTCTGGGTATAAATAATTACGTGCTTCTGGATCCGTAAGGTTCATACGAAAGTATTCTGTAAGTGTTGTTTTTTGATTTCGTTCGTCAGAAAGAATTTTGGCAATGTCGTCGTTATCAGAAAATCGGATTGTTTGATGTTTTGGAAGATGGATTTGCAATCTGTATACCGAAGGGTGAATTGCATTCATGTCGAAACCGAATATTCTCCAGCAGGCTTCTGAAGCAGAAATTCAACGGGCATCGAGATATTGTTTTATTTCGTCGTTATTATAATCCGAAGTAACTTCAATGGTGGCCTTGTCGTGTCCTTTGTATATATACTTGTAAAGGTATTTAACAGCCTTTATGCTGGAACAAACTTCAACGTTAATATGACAATCATACTTCAGAGAGAGGTAAGGATTGTAAGGTACTATCCAACGATTGTCTAGTTTAATGTTTCTTACATTTACAAAAAGTCCGTTTCTACATCTATAAATAGGGTAAGAATCTGAACCTTGTACGGTAAATTTGGCGAAATCTCGTGGATGATTTTTCTTGCACTTGCCATTCTTCATACAGAGTGCATTCGGATTAAATGGGCCACACGGTCCGTGCATCATATGTTTTATTACGGTTTCGTAAAGTCTCGGTTCGGTACAGCAGTTAGGAATTTCTGCTCTAACGATTGAATCATAATCATCGGGTGTTCGAAGTTTATCTGCAGGGCATAGAATGATAAGAATATGGGCGTGAGGGAGACCACGTTTTTGAAATTCAATTACGTGTAATCGAGCAATAACGCGTCCGAGAATTCCATTTTGAAAAAGGTCCTTTTTTAGTTCTTCAAGTTTTGCACGAAAGATGCGGCTTGTAAGGTCAGGTCGGTCTACAGGTTTTTGTTTTTGCAATAGTTCCATTTTGATTTCTAACCATTCGGGATTGCAAGTTGCGGTAATAAAGATATCTGGTTTTCCAAAATGTTGTACTAAAGTCATCGCATCTTGATAACGTTGGTACATGTCCCGATGACTACCAATAAAAGACGACGGTAAAATGATACGTTTTTCTACATGAGATGCATCTGTATTGTCTGTCGCAAGGTAGTCCTGTAAGCCTTGATATAACTCACTTCTAATTGTACCTTGATTAAAACGAAAAAAGTTAAGCCTTTCGGATTCAATTTTGACATAATTGTCCACAACATATTGTTGAAAAAGACGACCACCAAGAAGAATTAATGATTGTGAACAATTTCGAATTTGTATTCGGTACGCGTAATACTCTTTTGGAGTTATTTTTTTGTTGTGTCCACTCATTCCAATATGTCATCTGTGCTCACCACGTGGGAAAAGAAGAGGATATTGCATAGGGTCGTAACTATACTTGCACGCAAAATTATTTTGGGGCCCCGAAATTGCAATTTTGGGAAAAAAAGTCGAAATAGTTTTTCATAGAAGACGAAATAATTTTACTTAAAATCTGAAATTTTTTGACCATCCAGATTTATTCTTTGATTGAAGATACACATAACTGGGTACTTTTTTTACTTCCATATATAGAATAGATTCTGCATAAATCTCAAAAAGTCGAAATACCTCAAAAATCCAAAATCAATTTTGGGAACATGTATAGTCGTAACAGCCACTTACTTCAGAAATTCTCTGGAATTTTCCTGAACGTGGAAGAACAATTATATCTCGTTTTTGCACATCAACTGGATCGTTACCTTCGATCCAAATAGCTGCTACTTGTGAAACGGACGGAGCATTATATACACGTTGATCAAGACCCGAGTTCGCCTTGATGATAAGTTTGCAGCGTGAAAGATCTTTGATTTCGGAAAGACAACGAAAGCTGGCAACGAAGGGATTGATTTCATCCAAAATACATCTAATTTTGTTAATCGTATCTCGGCATAGTGAAGGCATAACTCTCAACCTGTTTTCATCGGCATGCTCGGTGTCGTAGATGTAAAGTTGAAGGAA
>PQFF01000172.1:4909-35686 GCA_003547095.1 Diversispora epigaea | reverse complement strand
GTTTCTGAATTCTTTTATAGTTGCCTTTTTTCTGGTAAAAGCGGCTCATTATGGAGCTGGGCCGAATTCGTCTGAAATTCTCAGAAAATTTTTTTATTTTTTTTCGTGCATAAAGTGAAAGGGATTATTTATATAAAAATGGAATTGACAAAAATTTACCATTTCTTTTTTAATCCATTATTTTTCCCATCCAATCGATTCATTGTGGTTCAGACTTTTATTCCTTTGACTTGTACCTAATAAATTTTTTTTTAAAACGTTGAACTAATAATTAAAATTTATTTCTTCAAAAAATCGTCAGTACAAAAATTTTCATAA
The DNA here is from genome assembly GCA_003547095.1 of Diversispora epigaea. NCBI lineage: Eukaryota > Fungi > Glomeromycota > Glomeromycetes > Diversisporales > Diversisporaceae > Diversispora > Diversispora epigaea. The sequence continues at coordinate 35,368 of PQFF01000172.1, read as the reverse complement.
ATTATTTTAGATTATTATTTTTTTTTATTCATAATACATACAAAAAGTATCGAAATTTTATTCTTATAATATATCTATATCCACATACAAAACGTACCGAAACATAATAAAAAAAAAATAAAGTGAAATTTTCAAAAATTATCTTAGTCTGTTACTTTTCCGCCATCACGGTGATCCTTTACCCTNCTACATGAGATGCATCTGTATTGTCTGTCGCAAGGTAGTCCTGTAAGCCTTGATATAACTCACTTCTAATTGTACCTTGATTAAAATGAAAAAAGTTAAGCCTTTCGAATTCAATTTTGACATAATTGTCCACAACATATTGTTGAAAAAGACGACCACCAAAAAGAATTAATGATTGTGAACAATTTCGAATTTGTATTCGGTACGCGTAATACTCTTTTGGAGTTATTTTTTTGTTGTGTCCACTCATTCCAATATGCCATCCGTGCTCACCACGTGGGAAAAGAAGAGGATATTGCATAGGGTCGTAACTATACTTGCACGCAAAATTATTTTGGGGCCCCGAAATTGCAATTTTGGGAAAAAAAGTCGAAATAGTTTTTCATAGAAGACGAAATAATTTTACTTAAAATCTGAAATTTTTTGACCATCCAGATTTATTCTTTGATTGAAGATACACATAACTGGGTACTTTTTTTACTTCCATATATAGAATAGATTCTGCATAAATCTCAAAAAGTCGAAATACCTCAAAAATCCAAAATCAATTTTGGGAACATGTATAGTCGTAACAGCCACTTACTTCAGAAATTCTCTGGAATTTTCCTGAACGTGGAAGAACAATTATATCTCGTTTTTGCACATCAACTGGATCGTTACCTTCGATCCAAATAGCTGCTACTTGTGAAACGGACGGAGCATTATATACACGTTGATCAAGACCCGAGTTCGCCTTGATGATAAGTTTGCAGCGTGAAAGATCTTTGATTTCGGAAAGACAACGAAAGCTGGCAACGAAGGGATTGATTTCATCCAAAATACATCTAATTTTGTTAATCGTATCTCGGCATAGTGAAGGCATAACTCTCAACCTGTTTTCATCGGCATGCTCGGTGTCGTAGATGTAAAGTTGAAGGAAGCGTGGTTGTTCATTATTTGGAAGAAAATCAGGTATAGCATGATAGATTCCACCTTGAGTACGAAAACAATAAACCCCCGTTCCGTTCGCTAGCCAATTCTTTATCAAATTTTACACCCATGGACGTAAAGGCAAAGAGGGAATTGTAAGCACGAATATTCTGCCGAAACCCTATTCCGATTTTGTCATCCTTGACAAATAGACTTCTTAATTCTTCGGGCACGTCGTTTTCTACTAACACAACTTTTCCATTTGCACAGCACAAACCCGGAGACTCTCTAGCAAATTTCTTAGCCCTACACGCTTCGCAGAAAATTGTGGTTGGAAGCTGGAACCTTTCGAACTGAGCAAACTCGAAAAAGTTCTTCGCATCATAGATATTTTGTGAGTTCCGATGGCGCATACGGCATTGGCGTACCCGATTTGTTTGTCTTTGCCTCAAAAGTTCATAATTCTCCCTCTGTTGTTTTCTCCGTACGTTGACTACATGTTTCTGAATTCTTTTATAGTTGCCTTTTTTCTGGTAAAAGCGGCTCATTATGGAGCTGGGCCGAATTCGTCTGAAATTCTCAGAAAATTTTTTTATTTTTTTTCGTGCATAAAGTGAAAGGGATTATTTATATAAAAATGGAATTGACAAAAATTTACCATTTCTTTTTTAATCCATTATTTTTCCCATCCAATCGATTCATTGTGGTTCAGACTTTTATTCCTTTGACTTGTACCTAATAAATTTTTTTTTAAAACGTTGAACTAATAATTAAAATTTATTTCTTCAAAAAATCGTCAGTACAAAAATTTTCATAAATTATTTTAGATTATTATTTTTTTTTATTCATAATACATACAAAAAGTATCGAAATTTTATTCTTATAATATATCTATATCCACATACAAAACGTACCGAAACATAATAAAAAAAAAATAAAGTGAAATTTTCAAAAATTATCTTAGTCTGTTACTTTTCCGCCATCACGGTGATCCTTTACCCTTTTTTGGTTTGCTTAATAGATTTTTGAAATAACAATTTAATTCGTCTTATCAAAAATCGTCGGCACAAAATTCTCCAAGACCCTGCATGAATGAATGTTTTCTCAGTCTAGGCAATCAAGCTATTAATCTTGACACAATCAACTTTAAAAAAATAAATTAAACCAGTTTTTACCATAAAACATACAAAAAAGGAAACGCAAAGAAAACCCCTAGAAATAATAAATCCAGTTTTTGTTGATTATCTGTAAAATTTCTCATCTGTGAAACTTCTGTGAAGAAACACATGTTTGTGAAATGAACTGAATTGTCCTATGACAGGGGCTAGCCTACAACAGGGGCGTTACAACCGAAATTTAGTAATATAGATTATTAGGATCTGATCTATGGCACGCCAAACAGGACAAAAGTCGGGTTAAAATCACACATGTATGTGAGAAATAACCCTGATGCGTCGGTGATAAATTACTGATGTATCGGTGATTTACCCTGATGTATCGGCTGATGTATCGGTGATAAAATCACACTTAGTGTATCGGTGATAAAATTTTTTTTAAGTGTAATTTTATCACCGATGTATCTGGGTAAATTACAGATGTATCGGGGATTTGACTCAGATATATCGGAGATAAAACTAAATTTTATCACAGTTAATATCAGAGTTAAATCTCACTTGTAAGTGAGAAATAACTCAGATGTATTGGGATTTTATTACAGTTATAAAAAATTTTATCACAAAATTATATTAACCCGATATGTCTAAAATAACCCCTTCGAAATTTTATTATCAAGATTGATTAAGAATATAATCCTATGATTTATTAAATAAATAAATAAAAGAATCTTTTACATATATTTTTTGATCTAAAAGTATTACATGCCCACTTTATTATTTATATAATAAAATAATTACTCTATTTTAAGTTTAAAAATTAATAAATTTCGTCTATATTTCCGTGCAATGCCGATCCCGATTTGCGTAACTGAACTCGCGAAACTATCTTGTCTTAAATAATTACTTGTAGAATTAAAAAAATCTTATTCTATATTATTTTTCTATTTAAAAATAAATCTTGTTCTATATTATTTTTTATTTAAAAAGTTCATGATTAATTAAATAAATAAAAGATCTTTTGTAGTAAAATAATTACTATATTTCTATTTATAAGAATTTAAAAATTATTAATAATAAATTCGTCTATATTTTTGTGTTACTCCGATCCCAATTTGCGTAACAGAACTTGCGAAACCATCTTGTCTTAAATAATTACTTGTAGAATTAAAAATCTTGTTTTAAATTATTTTCCTATCAAAAAAATATCGATATTATTTTTATTTAAAAAGTTCATGGTTAAATAAATAAATAAAGATCTTTTACAATTTTTTATTGATCTTGAATAAAAATAAAAGTATTACATGCCTACCTTACTATTTTTATAGTAAAATAATTACTCTATTTCTATTTAAAATTCTTTATAAGAATTATTAATAAATTTAATAAATTTGTCTATATTTTCGTGTTACGCAGATCCCGATTTGCGAAACTGAACTTGCGAAACAATCTTGTCTTAAATAATTACCTGTAGAATTAAAAATCCTTTAGATTATTTTCCTATTTAAAAAATTATCTTGTTCTATATTATTTTTATTTAAAAAGTTCATGGTTAAATAAATAAATAAAGATCTTTTACAATTTTTTATTGATCTTGAATAAAAATAAAAGTATTACATGCCTACCTTACTATTTTTATAGTAAAATACTCTATTTCTATTTAATAAATTTAGTAAATTCGTCTGTAATTTCTTGTTTAACTTTAATATTCTTCCAAAATATAATTGATATAATATAAATATATAAGTATAGGTTTAATTTTTAATTATATTTCCTGTACCTATATAAATGAATGAATGAATTATAATGAATAATAAATGAAAAAGTGGAAGGAGAATTTCGTGTGAATAAAGATTTATCTTTTATATTAAATAAATAAATAGACAAATAAATGGATTATATAAAAATAAACATAAACAATGAATTATATAAAACTTGCTAGTGTCTTGTCTCTCATCCTTCTCCTCTTAAGGGATGGAATATATGCATACCTGATAAAATTAATCATTTTTTAAAAATCGAGTTTCGACAAAATAATCTAACACAATATAATTATCTAAGTGTGATTTTATCACCGATACATCAGGGTAAATCACCGATACATCAGTAATTTATCACCGATGCATCAGGGTTATTTCTCACATGCATGTGTGATTTTAACCCCGACTTTTGTCCTGTTTGGCGTGCCATACTGATCAGTAAAACTGTTGTTGTTAATAATTATAACCAATAATAACCAATAAACACGTGTTTCTTAATAAGCGAGCGATAAAAAGTCAAAGAAAAACGAGATTTATGAACAAAAAAAAAATAGGGGTAAATGTAGAAACGATTTTAGCAGTCACATTGAACAAATAAGTTGCCAACGCATAATCCGCAGAAAAATTATTTGTGACTGATTATCATTGATCTATTATTATTATGGATTTCCATTTTTATTTAAAGCCGTGCCGTCAGTTCTAAGGCTTTTACATTTAATAAAGAATAAATTATTTTTTTCATTGCATATAAAATCCAATTTTCATTCCATAATTTATTTTTTACGAATAAATAATTTGTGTTTTATCACAGCATAATTTTAATAATTTTATTTACCTTGGAAATGCGAACATCAAAAAAAAAGTGAACGAAGGAGCAAAAAGTGACGATTCTTCACATGTAGTGGATTATATTTTTTATTTAGTCGTGAAAAAACAAACCATCAATATTTGAGATATTTGATATTCATCCATTAAGTCTATTAGAAAAAACACGAAAGTTTACTTTATACTTTCATTTATTCCATATCCATCCACCATCCATCCATCCATCCATCCAACTATTCGAGCATAACTAATTAGTATATCAAGATTTATTTAGAATTATTTAAATTATTTAAATTATTTTGCGTCTCAAAAACAAATAATTAATGGGCAAATAGTAGTAGTTCATTTTTATTTGGCATATTTTTTTTGCGAATGTGTACTGAAAACTTGTAAATATTTTTTTTGGAACGCTCCAACTAATGTATTCTGAAATTAATGAAATTAATGATAATAAATCTTAAAAAATTTTATAAATTTTTATATTCATCTTTTTTATTTATTTTTTAATTCGGAGAAAGATTTTTACATTATTATTATAGTTGTTTTCATACATCCCCATCCATCCATCTCTCTTTATTCGATTCCTTCAATCCTTATTCAGTCCATATTTGGAATATTTCCATTTATCATACGTCGTTATTGTCTTTTATGCGCGTCATCCTTATTCAAATTACTTACATATGTCACTTGCAATAACCTCATTTATTTTCCACCTATTGTCGACTTATCATTATTTCATTATTTGAAATGACAAAGGGGTTTCGGTCTTGGTTTAATTTTTAACTTTTTAATTTTTGTAATTTTTTTTATTTATTTAAATTTTTTTTTTTCAATTTAAATTTATTTATTTTATTAATTATTTATTAATTTTTTAATTATAATTTATTTAATTTTCTAATGAAATTTTCACTTAATTTTTTTTTCTTTTCGTCAAATACAATTGATTTCTCCTCAACTCCACTAATTAATAATAAATTACACTTTAATTATATTGGGGTCCGCTTCTACATATCTTAAAAACCATTTACACCAATGTTCTTCGACTCTTAATTTTCTTAGTATAGAACTGCTCTTTAATTATAGTATAATAGCTTGGTTCAAAAACTACATTACTATTATTAATTATCATTTATATTTTATGCCTGATATTTTATAACTTTTACCTTAAACATGAAACCCGGATATTTTTATTTTATAATTAATACATTTTATAATTTATTTTGCATTTTATAATAAGCTTCCGAAACAACAACCACTAAATACGCTTTTTACCATAGCCGAAAAAAAAATTAAAAGATACTTAGCCAAACAAAAAAAAACAAGAAAATGCATTTATTAAAAACCAGAAAATAATTCTTTTATATATATAAAATATTTATCTTACTTTTATTATACCTTATAGTACTTCGCTACGTTACACTTTATTAACTTTATTACATTTTTCTATACTTCGTTAAATTATTTTACACACCAACTTGCCTGTTCAAATTCTTTTAGTAAACAAATAGAATAAATGTAACTTAAAAAAATTGGGGTAGTACTTCCAATGTTTCGGGGCAAATATATAAGTAATTGCAAACAAGTATATAACAAAATATAAAAAATACATCAAATATATACATATAAGTAAAAAGTTGATGAAAAATGTTATAGTGGTTGTAGAAGGATGATACAGATAAATAATAACAAATTAAAGCTTCAAAATTTAGGTTAGATTTCATTTTATAAACAAATATGAGTTATTGGTTCTGTGAATTTCAATAAAACAATAAGATTATTGAACCTGAAATATCTTGATAAAACATATTATCTTGTAGCTAAAAATAAGGTTATAAGAGAGGGAGAATATAATCCAAAATAAAAATAAAAAGGGACATTCCTTTGATAAATAAAATGGGATTTGGGATTGTGAAAAAAATGTTGCAAGAGGTTCTTGAGGAAGGCATTTCCAAAATGATAAAAAATATACAAATTCCCATTTTTAAAATTTCCCTTCCATCATCCATGCCATGGATTATTTTATACATGTCGTCAAAACTAATATGACCTTGACTCAACTCTTAAAATTTCAACTTTTAATTGCGTCTGACTCAATTAATTGCGTCAATCAATAGTAAAAATCAAAATTTGCCTTGACTCAACTCCAATTTTTTTCAATTTTAATTGCGTCTGACTCAATTCAATAGTTTTGACGACATGTATAGATTATTTTTATCATATAAAATATTTTATTATTAGATTATTCCACAACCGCTATCTCTATCACACAACAATTATAATTATTTTTTGACAAGCTAAAACTAATTAAAACTTTGTAAACCAATTAAAAATGAATCTGATTTTAGTGAAATCAAAAAAAAAAATACTCGTATTCACAAATGAAAAAAACAAATCATACTTGGTTCATAAATTTTGAATCTCAGAATTAATGTATTAGAGTTATTTAGAGGAGTTGCTTGCAAGTAGATTCTTGATTCAACATAAAACATATGTCTGATTGCTCAAGATACTGATTTATAAATTTATAGATACAAGTTTCTATTGTGTAAACTTCCATCACAGCATGAGTTGAGTTTCTATCAGCAGATTAAACCCAAAGAAACTATAGAATTAAATTTTTACTTTTAAAAAGTAAAGTTTCTAATATTTTTTATTATAGTCACAATTATGATTAACATTATAAAATCAATATTATTAATTATTCAATTTACTATTACACTTTATTATTATTATACTTTAATTTTATTATATTTTAATAATAATATTTTAATTATTATATTTTGAAATAATAATTTTCAAATCTTTTTCTTGAAATTATTAACTTTAATTTAATCAAATTATCAAGCAGAATTCAGCAGAATTAGCAGAATTAGCAGAATTAACAGAATAAGCAGAATTAATTATGAATTTAGAAGGAATACAAATAGAATGAATGTTTTATTATTATTTGTGTCATAAATAGAAAGCTGTTGTATGCATGGGGAACAGAAAGATGGATTTTAATTTTGAATCTTTCGAACCCATTTCTAATTTTGAGTCTGAATGATGTTATATTCAGCTACATGCAGTTATTGTAAGCAATCATGAAAGCAGGGCAAGCTTTTAATTCTCTGTGAGTATTACATTCTAAAATGGTGTGTAAAGCAATTGGTGAGAAAGATAATGAAGACAATGAAAAGAAGAAAGTTCAAATAAGTTTATCTGAAATTCTCAAATCCAATTGCATGTCATTAGAATAATATGTAGAATGCTAATGTAATGAAACTGGACTTAAAGCTCTAATGTGTATTTGTTCCACTGATTCATACAATGGTCATCATATAAATTAATTATACCTTACCTAATTAATACAATCTATCAGAATCAGATAAATGAAATCATTTATTTAAAGTTAGAGATATATTCTATTAAGAAAAAGAATATTAAAAAAAAATCATTATGCACACCTTGTACCTATACCTAAACACATGTTATCTCTGGAATGAAAAACTAGATTTTGCTAAACCAATTACAAATAATAAGCTGATTCAAGTAAAAGAAATTTAATTAAATTCAGTTTTTGACCAATTAGACATGAAAACTCTAATTTTCAATCACAATGAAGCTGCTGGGAGATATTTCTCTAGTAATTATAAAGGAAAAAAAAGAAATTTGATATTCCCGAAATATTAAATTTCACTACTACTACTGTAATATGTTTTATTGATTATCTTATTAAAGTTCCAATTCCTATTTCACCCTTTCCACCCACAAGATAATTGTACATTATTATTTTTGATATCCTCATTTACAGAGCACATAAGATTTAATTTAATTCATTCTTTGCTAAATAAATATAGATGAAATAAAAGGAAAATTTAATAAATAGTGTCAAGTAGTCACCAGAAATTAATTCTATTGTAGATAGTCTAAATTTTAGGTAGATTGTGCAAACAAATAATCCTGATTTTACCAATCTTTTAAAATCCCAAAATAAAAGAAAGCATGAAATACTCACATAAATAAAAAGGACAAAACCTACAAATTAGCAATCAATTGCTCTCATTCCTTATCAAAATCTTTCTTCACAAAACAAATATCATGTAGTATATTCACAACTTTTATTTCTTATATTGTTCTTATGAAAATAAAGAAAAAGAACATTTTTTTAGTATAATGCATAAATTGAACAATCCCATCTAAGTTCTTGGGAATTGGAAAGGGCACCTGGAAACTCCATATGCTATTAATGAGTTTTTGAGACAAATTCTCAAAATTAAAGAGCAAGTTTCTTTTTTAATTGAAATACTGCAATAGGTTATATTGTAACATGTGCAACAACTCCCATGATCCAGAGTAAATCATCCCTGGAACAATATCCAATAATGATTTTGATGATTATATCAATGCCAAAAAACTTAAATTGTTATTTACCACCTTAACTTAATCCCCTAGTATTTGCGCTTCAATAATTTCAAGGACTGTATACTTATCATTTCATTTGTCCACTTTGCCCATTATATTATCAACTCCATCACTATCACATCTTTTACCTCTTTTATCTACAACACCTCATTTATCCATAACAACTTTTTTATCTGTAGCACAACCACCAGATGACTAATTTCATAATTTTTATTCATCACCATATACATCTGAAAAAGGTAATAAGAAAAAATGAAACACAGAAAGAAGTAAAAGAAATATAAAGAATATTACTATCTTGAAATTTGCAAAACCTGAAAGAGAAGAAACATTGAACTTTTTTTACATTATGTCAGTTGTTGAAATAAATGAAGATTAAAAAAGAAAATTTTTTTTGAACATTTCCATGCTAATATATATAATAAGAAAGTATGGAATTCATTTTCTTTAAATGGTAGCAAATTTTTTAGTCCAGAAATTGTCACCTTGAATTTAGGATTATTAATAAATTTGAATTGGTTTCAACTCTTTAAATATACACAACATAGCACTGGTGCTATTTATATTTCAATATGCAATTTTCGAAGGGCAGAAAGAAATAAGTCCAAAAATATTATTTATTTAGGATTTCTACCAGGACCTAAGGATCAAATTAATTATTACCTATCTCTAATAGTTGATGAGCTTAAGATATGGGAGGAATGGAAAGTTCCTAAAATATATAAAAATAAAGAGTTGCAATAATAGTAAAATTTTCTAATATTACAGTTATGCAAAAGTTATTTAGACACAGATCTGAAGTAATGAAATGTCACAGATGCTTAAAAATAAGCTGATATAATAAAAAGTTCAAAAAAACTCATCATGGTGACATGCATAGTTTAGATGTGACACCAGAGGAACAAGAGATGGTTATTTAAAGTGCATAGAGAGTGATGATCTGAACTACTTTGCTTCTCAATCAGATTTGCAGTAGTGATTTTGTGCATTACTTGTTATTCAATTTATATTTATTAAAGAAATAAATTTAAATTCAGAACAACTTTGTGTAGCACAGGGATATGGATATAGATAGTATTTAAATTTCACCTGATATTGATTGAATCTCTGTAAAAGTCCCTGCTGCTTCCAGTTCTAGCATACCCATTGCTTTGAAAATTTTAGAAAAAATAGTGACAAAGATTAACAAAGGTAATAAAAATATAATTTATTTGAAAAAATAATTATAATAATTTATTTTATAACATTATAGATATGTATAAAATAGTTAAGAAAATGTTCTAGAAAATAGATAAGATGGAAGAAAAAATGGATGTAATTATCAAAAATCAAGAAGAATATAAGAAAAAGAGGATGAAACAGGTTTTCATGAAGTAAAAAAAAATGGATGTAAGTGTCAAAAACCAAGAATATAAGAAAAAAACTGTATTATAGGAAGAAACAGGTTTTCAATTATTGTCTAAATCTGGCAAATTTTAAAATAATTCAAAAATTTTTTTAATATAGATAATAATAAAAAATTCTATGAAAAACTTAGCCAGAAGTTATGTTTATCCAACTCTACAAGAAATGAGATATGCTGCCAAAGATTATATTGAAGTGAATTATCCTGATTTTGATGTGTCATATTTTGAAAAAATATTAAAGATATAAAAAAAATCTTTCTTTAAAACATAACAACTAATTAAAATATTTGAAATATTTTAAAAGGTGATTACAAAGGTTTGTCATTTGAGAGGAACATTATATAGTAAAACAAAGAATGCTATACATGAAGTATTCAAAGAAAAATCATTACTATCAATGATAGTTCTTGAATAGAGAAAATATATAAGTGAAAAATATTACCAGTAGTAATGAAGTGTTATAAAATTCTATTCAAACCGGTGCATAATGATGACAAAGCAACTTATATGGATTATATAGTAGACAAAACATGGAAAGATCCTGAAGCCTGTTTGCAAACTCAAGTAGCCTGGACAATTTCAATTACACAAATATAAATTATTATAATTATATATAATTTTCTTTTTTATATATTTTAATATCTATTATTACTTATTATTTATTATGATTAATTAGTATTTTAGTCTTTATTTATTAATTAGTCACTAGTTGTAGTACCAATTATATCATAGTACAAATATCTATCATGTAATAATTTGTATTCTAGAACAATTATATTTTCAAATTAGTTGTACACTGTAGATCTACAGAGTAAACAAGAGAGTAATAGATAGGGCAAGTCTCAAAGCATTTAAAAGGACAATTAATAGGAAATATATTAGGACAAAAGATACAAGACAATCTATTATACCTTAAATTTAATATATAAAGGATTGAATTTCTTTTCACTCAATTCTCAGTTAATTCCAAAATCTTGAATAACCCGATAATAAAAATACTTTGTGATTTATTAAATAATACATTTCTTGATAAATTATTATTTAATCTCTTAGTGAAACACCTCTTTAATAATACTTTGCTATGTAATCTTAGTATTATTGTTATAAACTATTATTTGGCTTTGTGATCTGAATAATTAGTTTATAGTTTTTTAGTAAAAACCTTTTTAAAACCTCACCTCTACCTCTGCCTCTTTCACCTTAATTCTGCAAATTCTCAAATCCTTCCCAAATATACTTTAATAATAGAAATCCTTCAACTTTAATAAATTAAGTATAGTGCTGTGTGTCTTATACAAATTAATTACTATTAACAGTTGTCTGTTTCTGTCATTTGTTTAGAAAGTAAATCACAGTTAACAATTTGGTGGTAACTGTGAGATACGATATTTTGATAATTTATAGTTTACAGTTTAGAACCTTTTATTAGCTTATAGTTATAATTTTATATTTTATAGTATAATTTAGTTTATATATTCATATGATATCCTTATCCCAAATTGAAGAGTTAAATAGAATGATTACTGAAATTGCTACATTATATCAACAAAAAATACAAGATATTGTTAATTAAATCCCAGACAATCAAGATCCAGTTTGAAAATTAAGTGATCTTGAAGAACTCTGAAGAATTCACAAACAGTTGAAATTATTATTCCAAATTAGAGATAATTGTGTAAAGATTATCCAAGATCTTGAACAATTGCAGAATAGTTTTAATTCATTAAACTAATCAAAGTGAACTAATGAAATCAAGTAACCCAAGAGTCACAAAATAAAAGAAGTTACTAACAACCTGAAACTCAAAGAATTATCTCATCTAAGAATACATCACTTGTATATCAGCAAACACCAAGTAGACCTTCACTAAACTTATCCTTACCACAATATTCAACCCCATTACCAATAAGAAGTGGAAACCTTTTACCAGTAGAATTTGTTTCATCATGAACTAGAACTTCTCTAATACTTACCTTTTTTAATTAACCTGAGGAATGATCTTCAAGTTCTCTTAAATAATCTCTTTGAAATTGTCATAAATTTTCAACTGGAACTAGTCCTTGTAATTTTGATTAAGAAACTACTTAGCAACCTACAGCCAGAAGTTCTAGACCAAATCAAAGTCAGAATTTAATTAATTTTGATAACCAAATAGTTATTAATTATTCACAACATACCAGTGATATTTCCAAAAAAGAAGAACAAGATAATCAAGACAATAACCAATTTCAAAACAATAATCCACTTTATCAATATACAATCAGGATTATACATGTTCCCAAAATTGATTTTGGATTTTTGAAATATTTCATCTTTGAGATTTATTCAGAATCTATTCTATATATGAAAGTAAAAAAAGTATCCAGTTATATGTATTTTTAATCAAGAAATTTATCTTGGTAGTCAAAAAATTTGGGGTTCTAAGTAAAATAATTTTGTCTTCTATGAAAAACTATTTCGACTTTTTTTTTTCAAAATTGCAATTTTGGGCCCCAAAATATTTTAGCATACAAGTATAATCAGGATATTGAAAATAATAATAATAATCCCAAACTAGAAAGAAGTAGTTCATCAAGCAAATTATTAAGTGATCACTCAAAAAATCATACTGATATTTAAGAAGAATCTGAAAAAGAAATGGCCTTTGTAGTAAAACTTCCAAAGTTCTTTGAAACACATAATAAAGATTCTTAAGAATGGATTGAAGATTTTGCATGAACATGTCAAGCAAATAATTGGAATATTGAAAGAACAAAAAATGCCTTTGATGCTTATTTAAGAAAAAGAGCTCGTGAATGATATGTGGAATGGGATATTATATTTAACTGAATGTACTAATAAACAAATGAATGAACCTGAATTTCAACATGGGTATTAGATGAAACTGAACAAGTAACTGTTAGTAGACTTTTCATATAGCACCATGATATATTTGCTGAAAATATATCAGAAGAAGGACAAACTATTGAAATAACACAAACACATATTTTTGAACATGGAATAAAAACTGGTGATGCTTAATCAATTAAACAGAGACCATATTGAATTGCTCTAAGTAAATTTGTAAAAAGAGAGATAGAAGTTATGTTGGACAAAAGAATTATTAGAGAATCAACCATCCTTGAACTTTTCCCATTATCAAAGAAAAATAACAAAAAAGAATTTGTATGGATTTTTGCAAAATAACCAAAATCACTGAAAAGGATATGTATCCTTTACCAATTATTGATGACATCCTGGAACAATTTGAAGGTGCACAATGATTTTCTACTCTTGATTTAGCTTCTGGATGCACAAGTTGCAGTAAAAGAAGATGATAAAAAGAAAACAGCATTTATTATAAAATTTGGTCTATATGAGTTTAATGTAATGTCATTTGGATTGTGCAATGCACCTGCTACTTTTCAATGATTAATGAATAAAGTTCTATCACCATTTATTAGTAAATTTTTAGTAGTATACTTGGATGATGTTACTATTTTAAAACATTTGATGAACATATACATTTAAACACAGTTTTTAAAACTTTACAAAAAGCAAAATTAAAATTAATTAAGAAGAAATGTCATTTCTTTTACCTTCAATTAAATTCTTAGGACATGAAATTATCAGGAATGGAATCTTGTCTAATGGAGACAAAATTATATAAGTTAAAAACTTCCCTACACCACACAATTTGAGAACACTTAGAGGATTTTTAGGTCTCATATCCTATTATTGCAAATTTATTAATCAATTTTCTAATATTGCAAAACTATTTACTTCAAGTCTTACAGAAGCATGATTTATTAGGAGCTCATTTAGGAGTAGATATAATTTTTAATAAAGTTCGCAACTTGTATTTTTGATCACAAATGTATGATAATGTAAAAGACTATATATAATCATATGACAGTTGTTGACAATGAAGACGAAAGCAAAATATTGAACCTTTGCAACCAATACCTATAGGAGACTTTTCTAAAATAGGAATAGATATTGTAGGACCTTTATCACTAACTAACAAAAAGTAAAAACAAATATATTGTAATTGCTGTTGATTATTTAACAAAATGGCCTGAAGTTAAAGTTATCCTCCAAGCAACTGTGCAACAAATAACTGATTTTATATATGAGAACATTATTTGAAGACATGGACACCCACATATTATGTTATAATATATTGATGAATTATTGGAAAAGTACAATATTAAATATATATACTCTATACTTTATTACCCCACAACCGATGATTTGGTTAAATGCTTTAATTGTATTCTCTGTGAATCATTAGCAAAAACAACAGTGAATAATAATAAATGGAACAAAAATATACTCTCTGTATTATTTGCATATAGAACTGCCCAACAAACAACAACAAAAATTGAACCTTTTTATTTAGTTTATTATCAAACTACCAATTACCCATTTAAAAGAGGATTAGAAGTTATTAAAGCTAATTTATTAACTCGACTCTTTACATTAGTTGATAAATTACCTATTATTAGAGGACAAACTCAAAATAGATTAACAATTAAAACAAAAAGAATATCATGATCAACAAGTTGTTACATCTATTGTATATGAAATAGGGGATAAAGTTTTATTATACGAAGCCACAAAATAAATGAGTCACATTGGAAAATTAGATCCAAAATAAAAAGGACCATACTAAATTCATGACTTTTTATATCCAGGAGTTTATAAATTAAGAACAATAGATGGAAAAGTATTATAAACACCATTAAATGAATTATTACTTAAAAAGTATTATGAAAAGACCAGTTGGATACTACAGACTACTGTTATCATTGGTTGAAAATTTATAAAACCTACATCTATCTGATACTCAATAAGTATAGGTTTTATAAATTTTCAACCAGTGTATATAGAACCTTAATAAAAGTTAAACAAAGTACTAGCATAATGAACAACTGTTATAAAAATACTTATTGTCCTGACAAACTTTCTATAAAATGGTGAACATTAATTTGGATCAGTGTAAACAAGATTTATTAATAATAGGAGATTATATAATAAATCAAATTTCATATCCTTATACTCTTGTAGATTCATGGAAACAATTATTTTAAAATGTTTACATAAAATTCAAAACTAAAAAAAAACAGCGAAATTAAATAATGACAGTAGTCTATAGTTATTATTTAGATGAATTGTTTAATTTAACTATTACTCTGAGAGAAAAATAGTTAGAATTCATTCAAACTCAACAAATTTGAAGAGAATATAAATATTATTTAGGAATTACTAAAATATACAAGCTTTTTAATTTGGATATAAAACAAATTTATCATACTTCTTATCTTTCCTACTGCATAGTTTTGAATATAAAAGAGAGTTATTTTAATGAATTAGTAACTTATAATTAAACTATCAATAAAACTATTGAAGGATTGCAAATAAGACATTAAAAATTATTTATTATATTATTTTATATTTTATTTTATACTATTAATTATTTATTTAATTTATAACTTGATTAAAAAAAAAAATTCAAAAATAATATACAAAAAAAAAAAGTATAATTATATTAAAAATTATTATATATTTTATTAGTTTAAATATATTTCATAGTTATTAGGTTAAAATGGTTATTAATAGATATTTTACAAATAAATAGTTGAAATAATAATATATTGGATGGAAGTCTTGATAATAAAGAACTGTTAGATAATAATGGAAATAATAGTGAGAAGTTTATGACATTTCTCCTATGAATTGACTTAAAAGATTGTAAAATTAATAAGGATATAAATACAAATATGAAAATAAAAAAGAGACTGCAAAGCAACATTTCTTTTATTTTACTTTAGATCAACACACGGAGTAACACAGTACTAAAGTATCAAAACTAATAATTCAAAGATATATATTTTTATTGTTGACTGCTTCTAATATTTTTATAAGCATAACAAATAATTTGATCTATTTCTAAAGTCTCTATTTGAAAATAATGTAAGAGACAAGTATTATCATATTGAAGATTTTCTGTTTTTGAGCTAGTGAAAAATTACAATTCTAAAAAGAATATTAATATTTTCAAAGAAGAAAGTGAATGAAATATTCTTAAGAATAAAATAAAAGTTATTTGTATATCATTACAACTTCTCCTCAAATTACGAACTTCTCTTTGGAGCTCTTTATTCTTTGCTTATTAGTGACTTGAAAGTTGGTATATAAAGCTTGAAGAATAATAAGTTCTTCTTGTACAGATAATAACTTTACTTCTAGTTCAGAACAATGACAGTAAAGGAGATGATAACAAAGAAATCTAGCTATTTCTTAAAAAATCATAATTTCCTTTATAATAATATTTAAATGTTGATATACATAAAGCAATTGATTCTAAGCATTATAACTAAAAAGAAAAATAGATAACAGCTTAATATTTTTCTTCAAGAAAATATAATAATATGTAGGAATGTTCTCTAAAAAGAGGCCACAACAAGCTTTTAATGACATAATATCAAGTATAAAGTCTTTTAATATTTTCTTTTCATTAAGAAAAGCTGAGTTACTTATGTTTAAAGAGAATGTAAGAAGAAACACAAGGAGAAATGCAAGGAGGAATGCAAGAAGGAACATTAGAAAGAATGTTAGAAGGAAGTACTAGAAGTTTAACTATTGATAAATTAATTATGCAAAATGTTGAATTAATAAAAACATATAATATCTTAAATAATAAAATTGATAATTTAGAAAAAATAATTGTTGAATTTATAGAAAATAAAAAAGAAGAAATTTCATCAGCATTTGTTACAGTAATTCTAGTTGCGAAACCTTTTGTTTGATAATAAATTATAAAAAATTATTTATAATTTGTTTTATTATTAGAAATTAATAAAGGAAATAGCAGATGAAACTTTTAATAAAGCCATCTATCCAACACAAGATGATTTTAAAAAATCTTGGAATCTGACACAAAAAAAATTATAGAGAAATATTTCATACCTATTTATTAAAAAAATAGAATACATTTTATGTCAGTTGAATAATAGTGAATGTAATTATTTTTACCTTATTGTTAAAATATTATTTTTCAAAATATTTTAGATAATTATATATTATATTAAATTTTAGTTATTGAAAAAGTATCGTTAACTTCGAGGAACTGCTATCTCCACTTATTGAAAAGCACTTTTCAGTATTTTTGGAGAAAAAGAATTACCTTATATACAGAGTACTAATGATCATAATGTAATCACAATATGGAAAACATCTCCACAAGTTTACAAAATTTACAGAAACCTTTTTGAAAGAATACCTAATTCTGAAACTACATATTAATCATTGTTAACATATTTTTATTTATTAATATTTTTTATATTATTTATTATTATTATTAAATTTATCTCTTTATAATTATTATTATATATTATTATTATTGTTAATCAATTCTGCCATGCAATACGAATTATAGTCCATTACTAAAATAGTTTTTAAATAGATTTGTAATAAGATTTGTAGTATAGACAAAATTATAGACAAAAGTACAGACGTAATTGCAAACATGATTTTCAACATAATAAGAGATATAGTTACAGACTTAGATCTAGACATAGTATTTAATATACATCTAGACTATATTTGCATGCTAAATTATTTTGGGGTCCTAAAATTATAATTTTAGGGAAAAAAGTTGAAATAATTTTTTATAGAAGATGAAATTATTTTACTCAAAACCTGAAATTTTTTGATTATCCAGATAAATTCTTTAATTAAAAATACATATAACTAAGTACTTTTTTATTTCCATATATAAAATAGATTCTGTATAAATTTCAAAAAGACGAAATACCTCAAAAATTCAAAATCAATTTTGGGAACATATATACTCTTGTAGTTGAAAAGGCAAATAGAAAGTTAAGACTAGTAGTGGATTACAGACAATTGAATAAAGTGACTAAACCAGATGCATATTTACTTCCAAAAATCTCTGATATGTTGGATGCTCTCGCTTGCAGTCGATACTTTTCAACTTTAAATTTAACCTCTGGGTTCTGACAAGTGACAATAAATGCTCAGGACCAAGAGAAGACTGCTTTCAGTACAAAATTTGAAACATATGAATTTACAGTAATACCTTTTGGTTTAATGAATGCTCTCACTACCTTCCAAAAACTGATGAATAATGTGTTCTATGACATCACTTGGAAGTTTGCCCTAGTGCATATGGATGACATTATCATCTATTCTAAATCTCTTGAAGATCACTGTACTTATCATGAACAAGTTTTACAACTTCTAATAAAAGCAAGACTAAAATTAAATCCTGATAAATATGATTTTTTTAGAAAACAGATACTTTTCTTAGGACATATGGTCTCAGAAGAAGAAATAAAATCCAACCCAACCTTGGTTGAGAAAATCAAAGGATGTCCACAATCAAATACAAAATGAAAAATAAGATCTTTTCTAGGACTTGTCTCATATTATAGGAGATTTATTAAGGATTTTTTCAAAATTGCTAAACTTTTATATGATTTGATAAAACAAAATGAAACCTTCTGTTGGATGGATACTTGCCAAGAAGCTTTTGAACATTTGAGAACCTGTTTAACTACAAAATCCATCATAATTTATCCTGACTTTGCCAGACCTTTTATTTTACATACCGATGCCTCTAATTATGCTATTGGAACTGTTCTAGTTCAGGTAAATGACAATAAAAGAGAACATGTTATTGCTTATGCTAGTTGAATACTAAATGATACTGAATGAAATTATACTGTAACTGAAAAGGAATGTCTCGTCATTATTTGGGTCACCAAGTACTTTCACCATTTTCTACAAGGACATGAATTCAGTATAGTAACAGATTATGAGATTATACCTTGGTTAAAGAAACATAAACAACCTAAAGGATGACTTGCCAGATAGATAATTCATTTGTCAGAATATGATCCTAACACTATTATTAAATGAAAAGGAAGTAATCATACAAATGCAGATACACTCTTAAGATTAAAAACTAGTCCTGTAGATAGCTTACTTTCTTTCTTATATTAACTTTCTTATATATATATTAAAACATACAAGTCAAATGGACTTGATAGTGTATAATGAATTTATTGATTACTTACTTCGACATAATTATCCCAATAACTTCACCCCTTAAGAAAAACAAAATTTGGCAAGAAAAGCAATACAGTATACGGTCAACTCTCGATATAAGAAATTTCACTTGTGAAACTGATTTTCTTGCAACAATTACTGTAATTAGATATATTAGTGCGCACAAATTAATGCATCAATTCTGACAATTTTGATAACTTTTTTTGATTATACTATATTTGGGTTTTCTTATAGAGTTTTAATATCTGAATTTTTTTTACTGGTAATTTCAAGTAGATCTCGTTTTACGAATCAAACAATTTCAAAACATGTTTTAGTTCATTGTTTAAATTTCTTAATATTTTTTAAAAAATTTTAATCCATTGTCATATTTTAATTTTATTGTATTCGTTGGTAATTAAGTACATTTTTATTTAATTTTTTATTTTAATTATTTTTTAAATAATATTGTTAAAAATTAATTTCATTGCATTGTAAACATTTCCTCTAATTATCTTATAATAAAAAATTTTTTGGTAAAACATGTTTTATTCATTGTTAAATACTTTTATATTTTTAATTTTTTACTTTGTCCTAAAACATGTTTTAGATGATATTATTTAGTGTCAAATACTATAATATTTTTAAATTCATTATATCTATTTGTATTTAAATATTTTTTTGTTTATTTTTAGTATTATATTTTATTCAAATTGTATTTATAAGACTGAATTTTACTTGGATATTTAAGTTAAAAATTTGTTCTAAATTGATTATTTTAAACATTAACTTTAAAAATATTATTTTAACACTTATCTTTCTATATTTTTTATTTTTTATTTTTAACAAAATGAAACATATCTCTGTTAGATTTGTTAGACATAGTTTAAAAAATTTTCAAAAATATGAAGTTTATATTTTAAAACAAGAAAATCCTGAATTATCAAATTCTATTTTGGCAAAAAAATTTAATGTTAGTGTAAGTACTATTTTTAGAATTTTAAAAAATAGTAATTATTGGTTAAATATTGATTTAGATAGTTATGAAGCCCGATTAAAAAGAATGAGAAAACCAAAATTCCCTTTATTGGAAAAAGCATTGATAAAATGGGTAAATAATGCATTGAATGCAAATTTAACTATAACAGGATTTATCTTAATTCACCAAGCTCAGGAGTTTGCAAAACTTCTTAACATTACAAATTTTAAAGCATCTGAAGGATGGCTAAGTAATTTTAAAAAACGAGCAAATTTAAGACAGTTTGTTCACTATGGAGAAGCAAACAGTGCACCACTTGAAGACTTACCAAGATTTAGAAATGAACTAAAAAATTTATTAAAAGAATGGCCCTTGGAAAACATTTTTAACTGTGATGAAACAGCATTATTTTGGAAGATGGAACCCTCTAGGTCTCTTGCAAGAGAAACAATTATTGGAAAAAAAAAGAATAAACAAAGGGTTACTGTTCTCTTATGTGCAAACCTTACAGGTATATATATTAAAGTTCTTATTATTAATAAATAAAATTTATTTTAATTTATTTATTTATTTTTTAGGAACAACTAAAATAAAACCACTAATTATTCATTATTACCAAACACCACGTCCATTAAAAGGAATTAAAAAAGAAGAGTTGCCAGTTGATTATTATTGGAATAGTACTGCGTGGATGACAACTGATATTTGGAATGAATTTTTAACTAATTTAAATAAACAAATGTATGAACAAAATAGATCAATTATTCTTTTATACGACCAAGCAGCTGCTCATTGTAGTGAAAAAAGCTTGAAATCTGAAGTTCTTTCAAATATTACATTACATCCACTGCCTGCCAATACTACAGCACACCTACAACCTATGGATGCTGGAATAATCCACTCTTTTAAAGCACAGTATAGAAGACTCCTTATAAAATTCAAAATTAACCAATTCAATAAAATATATAATATTAATGAAATATTAAACAACAACAATAATGATAACAACAATAGTGATAATGATGATAAAGATATAAATATTAAGCATGCCATAGATTGGATAGCTGAAGCATGGAATAATATCAATAATGATACTATTCTAAACTGCTGGAAAAAAACAAATATTGTATCACTTTCAAATTTTATGGATATAGATCTTGATCCAGAAACACCTTCTTCTAGCAGTACAATTTCAGATAGTACAATTATTGGAGAAGTAATTCCATTGCAGCAATACAATTTTCAAGAGATCCAACATTTAATAAGTCAATTACCTTACACAGATGATTTTATTGATGTAAATGATTATATTGAAATTGATGATTCACTTCAAATCCAAGATAGTAATATAACAAATGAAGATATTATAAATTCAATTAAAAAAATTGAACCAAAGTTAGCTATCCAAAGTATTAAAAATGTTTTAAAATTTGTAGAACAAGAATCTGAATTAAAATTAGATAATAATCAAATAGAACTTCTTCATGTTATTCAGCAAAAAATTTTGAATTATAAATAAAAATAAATTTATATTTTATTATATTATTATTTTTTTAAAAATAAAATAAATATTAATCAAATAATTAATTTTTTTATTGTAAATAATAATTGCAATTATTTTTTTGATATTAAATTAATTTTTTAAAAATTTTGACTATTTAAGTTATATCTAATGAAGTTCCAATTTTATTAGAAAATAATGAATATGATACTAATAAAAGTTATAACTCTTATTAATATGTTACAAGATCGTATATAATAGTTACATTTATAATTAATATTCATTGACATTTATTTCAAAAATTCAATCTGATAATCTCATTTAAAGTACATTTACTCTCAAGTAAGCATCCAATTTTAGTAAACAAGGTTTCATATGATAGCTCATAATCAGATATTTTTTTTTAAAAAAAAGGTTATACAATTTAGATTATTTCTTGTGTTGTAATTAATTGTTGAAATTTATTGATGAATTTAAAAATTATGATTTTTCTTAGGGTATTCGAAAAATGAACCGTGTGTAATAATTTCTTTTAGAAAGATACACGGTGACCGGAAATTTATGAAAATCTTTACAAATATATAAATGTTAAAATTATTGAAATTGATGCATTGAAAATAATTTAATTCAATATAACTAATTACAGTAATTGTTGCAAGAAAATCAGTTTCACAAGTGAATTTCTTATATCGAGAGTTGACCGTACAGTAGAAAATGGCATTTTATTTAGAAAGAATAAACAGAATCCAGAACAACCCCTTCAGTAATTACTCTGCAGGACAGAGAAAAGATATTATATAATTTACATTCATCTTCTTTGGTAAGACATTTTGGAATAAAAAAAACAATAGAAAAAGCAATTGAAAGATATTATTGGCCTTATATGGGAAAAGACATTAAGGAACATATTCAATCCTGTGATAGCTGTCAAAGATTTGGGAAACCTCAAAAGATACAGTTAATACAATCAATACCAGTAGTTCAACCTTTTTATCAAATTGGAATAGATTATATAGGTCTATTAAATCCTACACCTGATGGAAATAAATATATTTTAGTAGCAGTAGATTATTTTACCAAATGGCCAGAAGCTAAAGCAGTAAAGGAAGCTACTGTGAAAGAAACAGCACAATTTTTATATGAAACAATTATTTGTCAACATAGAACTTCAATAATACTCTCAGATAGAGGATCTCATTTTGTTAATGATACTATTAGATTAATAAAGAAAGAAATTGGATTTTGATACAAACTTGCTTCAGCTTATCACTTCCAAACTAATGGATTAACAGAAAGGTTTAATGAAACTTTGTATAGAGCCCTCACTAAAAGTTTACAAAATAATAAAACAAATTAAGATCAATTACTCCCTAGTATTTTATTTGCCTATCAAACTCTTAAACAAGAATCTACTCAGCAAACCCTTTTTTACTTAGTATATGGGAGAGAAGCACAGTTACCAATAGACTTAGAAATTCAAGAGCAAGAATTAGAACCAATTAACAATTTTGATGAATCCTTGAAAAGAAGAATTAGTGCCTTAAAAAGAGTTTTTATTGATGTACAAATAATGAATCTTAGGAATATCCAGCATACTCAGAAATGACAAAGAAAGTGGCAAGTGAAACTTAGAAAAGCTCACACTTATAAAATAGGAGACATAGTTTTATTATACAACTCTGCTAAACAAAACATTCATTGAGATAAATTTTCTATAAGATGGACGACCCTTTTGGATTGACAAAATTTTGGGAAGTAGTATATATTTAATTTAGGAGTAGTAAGACAGAGACCAGTACATGTGGAAAGATTAAAACATTATAAACAAAGGTACCTTGTGAAACTACATGTAATAATTACTCCCAATTTAGCATAAAATTAATTTAGTGTAAATCCAGAAATTTGTATATATAGTAGATTGATACTATGGATAACTTAAGTATAAAATAAAATAGAATTGCAGTTGTCAGCTACTCAACAACAAAAGTTGAATTATACTGAATCCTTCAAATTCTTTCAAATGAAGTAAATATCCAAATGAGTTCTGGGAAAATCCAAGTAAAATGTAATGAGATCAAAACTACCCTGTTAGTTTCCACTTTTAATAAGAAAAGAAATATTGAATTATTTGTAAATGAAGCATATGATACAGATATTGATTTTGATATAATTGTCAAAGATGAAGAAGATTTAACTAAACTCCTACAATATATTTCTAATCCTCATAAAGCAAATGAACAGAAAATATTAACTTATTCAAAAATTTGGAAAAAATGCAATTGAAGAGTAAAAGAGGAAGGAACTTCTCTTTTAATTATAAAAAAGAAGTTGAATCTCTTATAAATAAAATAGTAGAAGACTTCTGAGAATCGCAAAAGGAGCTTATAAGATTATGGAAGTGATAGGAGATTTCTTTCTGAGGAAATTGGAATTAATAACACCTACCTAGTTACAACATGTAAAAAAGGAAAATTTTGAAAGTTTCCTGATACAAACTCAACTCAAATATAGAAAAGGAATCAAACATCTCGCAGAAGCTCAAAATTAAAGGAAGAAATGTTATGACACCTTAGTTTAATATTTATTAATTTTTATTATTATTTAACTATATATTATTTTTATATGTATTATTTTTAAATTTATAAATAGAGTAGATCAGTAGCACAGATTAGTAAGTGTTACATTTGAAGGATTATCATTATAAAATTACCTAGGTATATACCCAGGTACGATACCTAGGGAAATACTCAGGTAAATATTCTCCAAGATAAAGAGAATTGTATTGTTTAGAAAGGAACCAATTTAATGAAAGGAATGGTAAAATAATCTGTGACACAAGAGGTGTCTGGAAAGATATAAATACAAGTTCTTTTGATTGAATTTCAGTAGTCAGTTCTTGGTCAGAGTTCAGTTTAAATTTTTGTACAGTTTTTCTTTTAGTTCTTACAGTCTTCTTAATTCCTTTAGTTCTTAAATTCTTATTCTATTTTGTTTTCTAAATTCTTTATATTATTTATTTTTATTTATTATTTTATATATTTATTATCCTGAAATTATTATTTAATAAAAGTCATTATTTTATTGAAACATTATATATTTTATTACTGTTTATACCTTTTACATATACGCTTTGCACAAGTAATACAAACTAACTTAGTGTGTAAAAACCCCCATCATAATAAAAAACTTGCTTACCTTAGTCTCTCTTATTTAACTTTGTAATTTGCTATGGATTAATTAAAAGGATCTCCTGAAACAGTACGATATTACTTAACTTATTTGATAGTTTTGTTAGAAAAGATTTTTTAACTTTCAGAACATTGTCGTAAAGAGCATGCAACAGTACTGACCAAAACCTAGATACTAAAATGAGAGATTACAAAACTAAAAAAAAAAGCTAAAGTTACACTCACTAAACAAAAAACTGTTAGAATCAAATAACAACCATCTATTATTGATAAAATGGAGCCTTATGATATATCTAATGATATCTTACAAATGTAGAGTAGTACTAAGATATGACAACTGTTAAAATATCCAGAGCAAAAAAGGAATCTAATTAAAATTCTTAAACAACTTGTCTTTGCAAATCTATTAGAAACAGGAGAAGAAAAATGAACTATTACAGTCAAATGTTATGTACGCATTAAGAACAATCCAATAATTGCAGTATTAAATTCAGGTGTTGCTGTAAGTATAATTACCAACAAATTGAAAAAACAATTGGAAATTCTGATCAATGAGGTATTCAAAATAATAGTAATTACTGCTAATGATGCAAGACAACAAGCATTGAATGTAATCAAATCTGTAAAAATTGCTATATAAAATTTGTTAGTACTAATAAGACTTTAAGTAATTGATTCTACTGAAAAAAATTTATTATTGAGAACTAACTTCTTTGAAAAAACTCAAGCCAATGAAATTTTGGAGATTGTACCTTTAAATTAAGATATAAAGATGAAGAAATTACTGTTAAAACTATATACTCTGATCAATTAGCTCTTTATAATGATAATAATGAAGAAATTCAAGACGAATTAGAATATGAATTAAAAGATAACATAGAAAAATTGGAATTCTATCATTCCGAACAGGTTATTGACATTGATGAATATTATCCTGAAAATAGTCCTCAGTAAGACTTAAAAAGGCCAAGTGAATTTCTTGATACAGAAGAAAATCCTGCTATATTTCTTACCAACATAACTACTCCAGAAGCAGAAAAACCCTTCGTACAATTATACTTGCACACTAAATTATTTTGAGACCCCGAAATTGCAATTTTGAAAAAAAACGTTGAAATAATTTTTCATTGAAAACGAAATTATTTTACTTAAAATCTGAAATTTTTTGATCACCCAGATAAATTCCTTGATTAAAGATACATATAACTAGGTATTTTTTTTACTTCCATATATAAAATAGATTTTGTATAAATTTCAAAAAGACAAAATATCTCAAAAATCTAAAATCAATTTTGAAAATATGTATAGTACAAATGGGAATTTTAAAAAACCAACAAACTACTATTGTAGATAAACTTTTTATTGAACATGTGAATGTCTTTGCAGAAAATATTTTTGAGAAAGGACAAATGATTGAATTAATCCAAATGCATATAATAAAACACAAAATAAAAACTAATGCACAACCTATTAAACAACAACTATACTAAATTGCTCTTTTGAAAATAATTTTGTGAAAGGAGAAATAGAAGCAATGTTAAAAAAAGGAATTATTAGAGAATCAAACAATCCCTGGGTCTCACCAATTGTAATTTTGTACCTAAGAAAAACAAAAAGAAGCAAATTTGTATTGATTATCAAAAATTAAATAAAGAAACAGAAAGAGATGTATACTCTCTCTCAGTAATTGACAACATACTCAACTTATTCCAAAACACAAATGGTTTTTAACTTTAGATTCAACCTCAAGATATTGGCAAGTTGCAGTAAAAGAGGAGGATAAAAAGAAAACTGCATTTGTTATAAAATATGGCCTTTATAAATTTAATGTCATGCCATTTGGATTATGTAACACCCCCCGCAACATTCCAATAATTAATGGATAAAGTATTATCAAAATTTAGTAATAAGTTCTTAGTAGTTTATCTTAATAATGTTATTATTTATTCAGAAACCTTTGAAGATTATCTAAAATACCTTAAAACTGTATTTACAGTACTACGAGAAGCCAAATTAAAATTAAACAAGGATAAATATTCATTTTTCTTATCAACTATCAACTCTTTGGAACATAAAATTACATGAGAAGGTATCTTACCTGATGAAAATAAAGTAGAAAAAGTTAAAAACTTTCCAACTCCACATAACTTTAGAACACTTAGAAGATTTTTAGGCTTAGTCTCATATTATAGAAAATTTATCAGTAAATTCTCTGACATTGCAAAACCTCTTAATAAGTTATTACAAAAGGATGAGATATTTAATTGAATAAACGAGCAGCAAAGGATATTTGAACAGTTAAAAAAATACTCAATTACAGTACCAATTTTACAACATCCAAACTTTAATTGACCTTTTTATCTACATACCGATGTATCCAGATTTGGACTAGAAACTGTGTTAGCGCAACGAGATGAAGAAAATAAACAAAAATACACTATTGTTTACACAAGTTGAAGTTTAAACAAAGCTGAAAGAAATTATTTTACTACTGATCTTGAGTGCCTAGCTATAGTATAGGCTGTAGAACATTTTAAACAATATTTTGAAATTGCACATTTCTTTGTTATAACTGATCATATAATCTTAAAATAGTTACAAACTATAGAATTAACTGGAGAATAAGTACAATAGATTTTAAAATGATTCATATAATTTTACTATTTTATATAGAGCTTGAAGGAAACATAATAACATTAACTTTTTCTTCTGATTGGAATATTAAACTCCCTAATTATAAAAACAAAAAATAAAAAAAGAAATTAAAAATCTAACACATAAAAATCAATCCAGTTCAGGTTGTTGATGTCCTGGCATTAGCTTGTATAATTTTATAAACTTACAAAATAGAAACTCAAAAGCATTACAACTTAAAAAGTTATTTATCAACACAAGTATTACCTTCTTATATTATCAAACAAGAGTAAACTTGAATTATATTTAAAAGTAGATTTTATAAACTAAAAAAAAAACTTATTATATAAATTGGATCACTGAAAAAATACCAGAGGAAAATTAGTGAAAGTATTACAAAAACATGAAATAGAACTGGTATTATTTATGCTACACAATCACCCCTTAGGAGGACATTTGAGAATAGATATTGTATTCAACAAAGTATGAAATTTTTATTTTTGGCCACAAATGTATGACAGTATCAAGGAGTATATCAAAGCATATAATACTTGTCAAAAACAAAGCAGGAAAAGAAATATTGAACTATTGCAACCTATACCAATTGGAGAACCTTTTCATAGAATTAGTATAGATATTGTAGGATACTTATCTGAAACACAAAATGGAAATAAATATATTGTAGTTGCTACTAACACAGGTCAAAATCCAAATATCAGGCAGCTATCGGGCACCTATCGGGCACCTATCGGGTACCCGATATTTTTGAATATCGGGTACCTATCGGGTACCTATCGAGTGCGAATAATATTTTTATATATATCGGGCACCCGATATCTAGGGTTTTTTTTTGTAAATTTTATAATGCACCCGATATGACAGTGATATTAATTATTATTATTTCAGGCACCCGATATTACCTTCAATATCGGGTACATGATAATAAATAGTAATATCGGGTATATATCGGACATCTGATTTATTAAAAATTTTATTCAGGTTTTTCCTTTGGCTTATCTATCAGATGCATATACTTAAAATTCAAGTTTTCTTGCATAAAATCAGATATAATTTAAAGTTTAGTTATTGTTTGATATGCTCATTGTATTAGATAATCTCTTTATTATTAATTAATAAATAAATAAAATTAAAATTAAACATTAAATCTTCAATTCAATGGTATTATTGAAACATAATTATTCTTATTCTTATTCCCCGTCCGATAGTTTATCTTAATGGCCCGACCATATATTCTATGCACTGCAATAATTGAATCTTGACCTTCCTCATAGTATTCTCCATTTCACAACTCAGTATTGGATACTTCAGGCTCCATAAATTTATGCTTAAATCGTATACTAGAGGAAGGCGCATTTTTATACCATTTGACATATGCTAGAAGATGTGTTTTGGGTCCTTTTGGAAGTGTTAGAGTATGTTCGAAGTAATATTGTACCTCCCCAGGATAAATATCACTTGTTCCATCTCTATATGCTTTCCACTTCGCTAATATAATTGCATTATTTTCATGTTGTCCAGTGATCTTGGACCCAAATATTTCATTACCTATTATTAATCGTGCATGTTGGTTCATAGTTACTTCCATACATGCGTTCACATCTTTCTTTTTTCTATTATATAATGTTACATACCATTCACATAATATTTTTTGAACCTCTTTAGGAATACTTACCTTTTCATGTGAAGGTGTTAGCATACGTCCTGGTATATATTCAGTGCCATAGATTTTATTGGACGTGTCATGTCTCAGGGAGATGAAATACTGTAACTCTTCTCTATCAAATTCATTAGTTACAGCTAAGCTGCCAGCAACTTTCTTTGGTGCAAGAAATTTAAGAGAATTCTCTAAGAGACCAGACGTCCATTGACATGAAAGATGATAATCCACAAGCGAATTTTTAAGAACAATTCGCATAAGTTCGGGTTCGATCTGCCGATTACTATTAGGATATGAACCTATGAAAAGATTTGTGTTAAAATTTTATTTATTATAATTTCGTACACCCGATATGTGCGGCTTACCTATGTATCCATTTAATCGCTCGTACGGGAATAACCAAAAACTATAAACAGAGCCATAATCTCGTATGCATTTAGGAATATGCATTGATAAATGAATATTACTTGTAATAAATTCAGGCCCATAGGTTCTTTCTATATTTATTGACATATCACTTAATCTTTCTTGGGCTTCTTGCAGATCATCTTCAGTAACAAATCTAGCAACCAATAAGTTACACGCCCGAACAAAATGTCCCAATATCTTTCTATCATTATCATCTAACATGTCCCATAAAATTGTTGTTGCATATATCATAATAAAGGTCTTCCATTGGTCAGCAGTGAGCTTTGAAAATCCTTCTCCGATAGCAATTTTTGGAGGGATTCGACCAATATCAGATGGAAGTTGAACGTTATCTATCCTCTTTTGTGCTGTACGAAGTTGCTCGGAATTTAGCTTATTTTCTTTAATAAATATG
>PQFF01000171.1:93569-151159 GCA_003547095.1 Diversispora epigaea | reverse complement strand
TCATTAACTTTAACATACACTTACGAAACACTTCGAAATGATGTATTTTATATCTTCCTATAATTTATTTTGTAATATTTATTGACTTTATTTATAACTTTAACAAGTAAATAAATATATTTCATACTTTGTTTACTTTAGGAATACTTCATTAACTTTAACATACACTTACGAAACACTTCGAAATGGTATATTTTGTATATTCCTATAATTTATTATTATATCAAATACACTAATTTTATTGTAATGCTATTGACTTATGTGATTTTAATTTTATATAAGAATATTAATAATATATATGTATCTAATAGAATATCTTCGAAGAAACAAGAAATAATAATTTGTTTATTAAATAATTGCGTTAGGGTTTTATGTAGTAGTATTTAAAATCATAAGTTCTACTTTGTTAAAATATTTATGACAACAATGTAAGTATTCGAACTATTTATTTGAAAAATTAATTTGCTTCAAATCGCAAAACGTTACAATATTTAATAATTATATATGAAATATACGACGTAATACACCCTTTAATAGTTTGATATAAGAGAAGATTCAAAGCAAATAATAATATTAACTTTAGTTACTATAATAGAAAAATTTTGTGAAAGAAATTTGAAAAAATCTCAAAAGGTAATTAAATATTTTTTGTAAGATTACGAAAAACAAAAACGAAGCTAAAATATTATTATCTTTTAAAAAAGAACAAGATGAAAAGAAATATCAAGAAAATATAATATTACAGAAAATAGGAACCTGGATCATATTGAGGAATTGTTGTAGACGTATTAGATACAGTCTGACCTCTATATAGTCACACCATTGGTAAAAAAAATAAATAGGTGCTTATAAAGAGGTTGTGACTATATAGAGGTTTTTTTATAAAGCATTATTAAGTATTGGTTTCAAAGGGTGTGACTATAAAAACTCAGTGATTATAGAGAGGTTTTTTTACATAGCATTAATAGGTGCTGGTTTTGTGTGAAAGGGTGACTATAAAGAGGTTTTTATATGATGTGACTATATAGGGTGTGACTATAGAGAGGTCAGACTGTATATAGAAAATGATTACCTCGTGTCATTGTACGAAAACGTTGTGGAATTTTGAAAAAAAAAGAAAAATTTTAAGAACGTTATAAAATGTTTATTATCATCTTTTAATAATAAAATCAATAATAAATTATATAAAAATTCAGAAAGTAATAAAATATTACAAAATAAAATTTCTACAATTATATCGAAGTATAATGAAAACGATTAAATTCGAAGTAATCCGAAAGCAATAAACTTAAAACAAAATATGTCAAAATACTAATCGTTGAGTTTCGAAAGCTTACACAAATATCAAAAAACATAACATTAAACTTCGAAGGTTTTCGATTTCGCAATATACGTATCGAAATTTAATTGTAAATTTCGATTTCGGAGGTTTGCGACACAATCGAAGATCTTCGAAATCTAACGTTAACGATATAACTTCAAAAACCTTCGAATTAATATAATTACTGATGTAGTATTATGAAAATTTTCTGTTTCCTGAGTTAATGAAAAATGATGATTCTAAAAAAAAAAAAAAATAAAAAATAAAAATATATATATATTAATTTTTTTTTAAAAAAGAGTAAATGAAATATTTTAAAGAGTAAAATGAAAGTTACTCGTATATCATTACAACTTCTTCTTAAGTTACGAACTTCCCTTTGAAGTTGTTCTATTCTTTGTTCATTGGTAACTTGATAATCAGTATATAAAGCTTGAAGAATAATAAGTTCTTCTTGTACTGATAATAACTCCGCTTCTAGCTCAGAACAACGACAGTTAAGGAGACGACGACGAAGGAATTTAGCTGTTTCTTGAAGAATCATAATTCCCCCTACAATAATGTTTGAATGTTGACACGCACGAGTAAAGCGATTGGTTCTAGGCATTGTTATAACTAAAGTAATTTAAAAGATAAACAAATTACAATTTAGTATTTTCCTTCAAGAACATATGATGTTATGCAAGAACGTTCTTAAAAAGTAAAAGAGGCCACGACGAGCTTTCAACGACATAACATCAAGTGCAAAGTCTTTTAATATCTCCTTTTCATTAAGGAAAGCTGGGTCACTCATGTTAACTCCATCCACCAGCTTGACAAAGAGCAACAATATTTCCATAAATTACTCTAAAGGAGAATACCAGAAAACACTAATTAAGTTTGACTTACAAATAACAAAAAGTAGAATGGAGCAATGGGAAAAATTAACAAACCAATCTCAAAATAATATCTTCTTAAATAAGTGTGTAAAAACTTTTCAGTGAGAAAATTTTCAAGTTTAAAAAGTATTGGTGGGAAAAATAAAAACAAAGAAGGGAAGCATGGGAAAATTCTTGAAGTTTATTACAAAGCATATGGAAAACACGAGATAACAATAACATACCTGCACACATGATATACAAAATTGGCTCAAAACTTGTATAGATCAGAATAATAGATCAAAATTGATTTACGCCATAATATTTTTCCTTTGTTGTTCAAAAATAGAAACAAGGCATGCATGAAAATAGTATTATGATTAGATATTATCAGATATACAAAGTTCTAAATCATTTGAGAACAATCTAGAACAAATTATTTAACTTTATATGTTATGGCTCAAATGAGTAAAAACAACTTTGATAATAATTTTATACTTTTTATATAGATTATTAGGGATATTTTAGTAAATATAAGGTCATAAGAAAACTTATGAATTAATTGGGAGGGTAACTGTTACCAGAGTAATTGTTAGGATGTATTTTAATTACTATTATATATTATTAACTTATATTATTTATTATATTGTTATTATATTTATAATTAGTTAGTAATACTTAGTTATTTATTTATTTATTTATTTATTATTTATTTATATTCTTATCTGTAATATGAAAGGTAAATTGATTTACAAATATGTAGTTGTGTAGTGTAACTGTGTCCTGTAATAGATTTACCATAGATAGTAGTAAATTAATATGTAGATCATGTATTACGAGGACCCAAAGGACCTAAAGGACCTAAAAATTAGTTATATAAGGGATGGATTTTGACCTGAAGCAAAGGGAGGGCTCGGGTTCAAGTTCGAGTTCGAGTCAGAGATTCTTTTAGTTCAGTTTAGTTTTGAGTTCAAATTTGATAGAATTAGGATTCTATCCTTTAATTAGGAAATCTTTTGTAACTAATTTATTTGTAAATTAGTTTCTTTTGTCTTTGCAATTACCATTAATAAAGGTTATTATTACCTTGAAATTACCAGTATTATTGTTTTATTAATAATAACCAAACCCTTTGTATTGAATCGTCTACTTTATCATTTGGAGCGCTGTCTCGTGATATTAGTAGTTAACACTAATCAATACACTTATTAACAGTAGTTATTTAACTTCTAGAATCTACCTATTAGTAGTAGTTGTTTCTATTTTGACTAATAGTTTCCTTGAATAATATCTTTAATATTATTTCAAGAGTTCCTGTTCATCCCACGTGTTTATTAAGAAGGATAAACCTCCATCGGTAACAGCGTTCCAAATTCTAAATTATTTGGGATTTGGGCAACACGTATATAAACCAGTAAACTTGATAAAATTTGTTCTTCGTGGGATGTTGCTCTTCGTTTTTTTAGAACATTATTATTTTCTACAGTATGTTGTACTACTTTTTCTTCTTAGTTTTTGATGCTTTCTTATATTCTTGATGCCTTGTTTTTTTTACTCCAATTGTTTGTCTTCCTGTAATATTACACTTTTCTATTTTTAATACTTCTTGTAAATATACTTTTTGAATACGCTCCAAACCATTAGGATAACATGCAATAAGTTTTTCACAACCTTCTTTATTTAATTCGGAAGGAATATATTTCTTGAAAATTGAATGTTCTAAAAGATTCTCCATATCAAAAATAATAAATAAATTATCTATTAACTTCTACAAAGCTTCATTTCGTGAATTAATTGCTCATTGGCTATGAGATATAGATGTATCTTCCAAATATTCACTAAATAATAAATCAATTCGTTCTCTTTCAAATTGTGCTACTTTAATATTTCTTTTGAGAGTTTCTTCATTAATTATATTACCTGTAATATTTTGTTTTATAAAACGAACTCCAAAAGTTTCTAATGCTTCATCAAATGCAAAGCAAATATGAGATGAATTTTTATTATTATTATTAGTAGAAAGTTTAAATGCACCAACTTCTTGTAAAATTTGATTAAGTTTGAGATATTTTGCTAGTGTTGAGAGATAATGTATAATTGACGTAGTATAATTATTTTTTCCTACACTAGCAAAAAGTAAAGCAGCTGCTGACAAACAATTACGTTGCAAATTATGATTTCCATTTCTTATTCCAATTCGGTGGGCCTTCCAAATTCCTGCCCATTGAAAATAA
Organism: Diversispora epigaea; assembly: GCA_003547095.1. Taxonomy (NCBI): domain Eukaryota; kingdom Fungi; phylum Glomeromycota; class Glomeromycetes; order Diversisporales; family Diversisporaceae; genus Diversispora; species Diversispora epigaea. The sequence goes on along the minus strand of PQFF01000171.1, from coordinate 146,747 downwards.
AGAAATCACACTTTTAAAATTATATTTTTATCATTTTTACCATCCATTATTGAATGTAATGACATTTCTTTTTTTTTAATATAAATATTAATTGAGAATCCAACTGCTGTCTATATTAAATCAATACTCTGAAAATTGAATGATAATCTACATTTGTTTCTAATTTATCAAAAAAACGTACCCCCAACTCATGTGCAAAATTTAATATACCATAACTAGAAAACAAAACTAGTAAAACTGAACAAAAATCTTTTGAAATATGCCATGCACCTAATAATGGTCGTAATTTAGACCATTTCTCAACACATTTTGTTAATCTATGAAATAATGCTTAGTCCCTAATAATATTAAAAAAATCATTATTATTTAATTCAAAATCAGATTTATATATCATTGCTGCTTCGAAGATTGCATCATCAGAATTGGGATTATTTCCTGGTTCTAAAATTATAACATTTGAAAAAATCCATGACATCTAGATTTAAATTTGGAAATTGTTTTTTCTTTAATTGTTTCAGCATCAAAATCTTGATTATAAATCAAGTTATCATCTATAATTTGAAATTTTAATAAATTTTCTATAATTGATTGTAAAGTATCTAATGCTGTTTGTGTAATTAAATTCATTCCAAATAATTGTGTATCTTCATTTATTTGTACTACTTCCGGAAATAAATCATTATTAGATACAATTTCCCATTGAAATGCCATTCGTAGAGTTGCATGTAATGTTTCTTTTGTAACATCATAAATATTTCTAAAGAAAAAACTTTTTGTTTTGAAATCTAATTGCAAGATTCCAAATTTTTTTTATTTTTTCTTAAACGTAATGATGGAATTATATTGTCCATACTATACATGTCGTCAAAACTATTGAATTGAGTCAGACACAATTAAAATTGAGAAAAATTGGAGTTGAATCAAGGCAAATTTTGATTTTTACTAGTAATTGACGCAATTAGTTGAATCAAATGCAATTAAAAATTGAAATTTTAAGAGTTGAGTCAAGGCTAAATTAGTTTTGACAACATGTATAGTCCATACATTCTTTTTCCTTATTTTGTTCATGTTTTTCTGTGTATTCAATAACATAACAAGTGTTTAAAAAGTGATGTAATGAAGTTATTAATTTAGGTTTCTATCTCAAACTAGTTAAAACTATTGGTAACCATATATTATATGAAGGAAAAGCGATATTGATAAAAATTGATGCTAAAAAGGTAACTATTTTAATAATTTTTAATATAGAAATTGATTTGAAATTTTTTTCACGATGTTTTCTTTGATAATTATAAATTGAATTTTTTTTTCTTCTAATTCAGTTATAAATCCATTTAAAAATAAAATTAAAAATTTTGAAAATGTTTCATAATATTTTTAAATTGTACTAAGAAATTCTAAATCACTTTTTTTATTTCTTATTTCATTACATGAATACCATAATTTTTGACCAAATAATTTTCCAAGGTTTTCAGGATTATCTATTTTTTGTTGAATTTGAAAACTTGTTTTATTTTTTTTATATTTGAATGTATCCATAAAAAGCATATTGATTATAAATAAACTTAATTTAACCTTTCCATTCTTATTTTGTACAAAAGTAACAGAAATTTTATTTAAATAATTATAAAAATTATTATTATTTTCAGAAGGTGCAGATGGAACATATTCTTTAATTGTATCAATAACTAAAGTTAAAATTAAATTTTTTATACACTCATCTGCTTCTTTTGAAATTTGTAATAACCATCTAGTAACTATTTCCAATCTGTATGATGCATCATTTTTGTGTAATCCTTCTTGTATACAATTTAAAAATTTTCGTCCTCTTCCATGACGCTGTTACTGACGGAGGTTTATCTTTCTTAATAAACACGTGGGATGAACAGGAACTCTTGAAATAATATTAGAAATATTATTCAAGGAAACTATTAGTCAAAATAGATACAACTACTACTAATAGGTGGGTTCTAGAAGTTAAATAACTACTGTTAATAAGTGTATTGATTAGTATTAACTACTAATATTACGAGACAGTGCTCCAAATGATAAAGTAGACAATTCAATACAAAGAGTTTGGTTATTATTAATAAAACAATAATATTGATAATTTCAAGGTAATAATAACCTTTATTAATGGTAATTGCAAATACAAAAGAGACTAATTTACAAATAAATTAGCTACAAAAGGTTTTCTAACTAAGGGATAGAATCCTAATTCTATCAAACTCAAATTAAAACTAAACTGAACTGACTTTTGCTCAAGCCAAAATCCATCCTTTATATAATTAATTTTTGGGTCCTTTAGGTCCTTTAGGTCCTTTGGGTCCTTTAGATCTTTTAGGTCCTTTGGGTCCTCGTAATATATGATCTACATATTAATTTACTTCTATCTATGGTAAATCTATTACAGGACACAGTTACATTACACAACTATATATTTGTAAATCAATTTGTCTTTCGTATTACAGATAAGAATATAAATGAATAAATAAATAAATACTAACTAAAATAATAAATAATATAAGTCAATAATATATAATAATAATTAAAATATGACTACTACAATATTACTACGGTAACAGTTACCCTCCCAATTAATTTATAAGTCCTCTTATGACCTTATATTCATCGAAATGTCTCTAATAGCCTGTACAAAAGGCATAAAATTATTGTCGAAGTTATTTTTACTCATTTGAGCCATTACATATAAAGATAAGTAATTTGTTCTATAAATTTGTTCTCTATCATCCTGAAATACTTTATAGGTTCTCATTGCTCCTAAATAATAACGATATTCATCAGAAATATCATTTTGTTGTACATAATCTAACCATGACATTCGAGATAGAGTTCTAAAACTTAACAACTCTCCTAAATAATAAGTATACATTAATGTCTTGATTTGATTACGATGGATAATTTCTTGTCTTAACAATTGAAATACTGTATCGATGGACTGTTCCCAAGGGTCGGTAAGTTTGTATGGGTCTATTTGTTGGATAGGTACATTTCCTTCAATATTCAAAAGGTCTTGTTTGTATAAATGCATTTTGTCTAAAAATCGCTAGTTTCGTGTCATGCTGACTAAATTTTCTAAAAGTAGAGAGTCTGTTGTTAAATATTAATTAAAGTTACGCATAGTATCACTATTTTTGGTAACCTAATTTTTATTAATTTACACAGAATNTGTCTCTAATAGCCTGTACAAAAGGCATAAAATTATTGTCGAAGTTATTTTTACTCATTTGAGCCATTACATATAAAGATAAGTAATTTGTTCTATAAATTTGTTCTCTATCATCCTGAAATACTTTATAGGTTCTCATTGCTCCTAAATAATAACGATATTCATCAGAAATATCATTTTGTTGTACATAATCTAACCATGACATTCGAGATAGAGTTCTAAAACTTAACAACTCTCCTAAATAATAAGTATACATTAATGTCTTGATTTGATTACGATGGATAATTTCTTGTCTTAACAATTGAAATACTGTATCGATGGACTGTTCCCAAGGGTCGGTAAGTTTGTATGGGTCTATTTGTTGGATAGGTACATTTCCTTCAATATTCAAAAGGTCTTGTTTGTATAAATGCATTTTGTCTAAAAATCGCTAGTTTCGTGTCATGCTGACTAAATTTTCTAAAAGTAGAGAGTCTGTTGTTAAATATTAATTAAAGTTACGCATAGTATCACTATTTTTGGTAACCTAATTTTTATTAATTTACACAGAATCATCTATTACTAATTGTGGCTCCCATGTGGTACGACCTTTATACAATTTTAGTCGATCAGCATGTATCAACTCCTTCAGGGGTTGATTAAACTGATTTTTCAGGGCATAAGCTCCTTTATCTAAGCATTTACTAATGGTAAATGGTCCTTTCCATTGGGTATCAAGTTTTCCAGACCATTGTTTATCCAACCGAGAGTCATACATTAAAACTTTGTCACCTTCTTTATATTTGACAATCTGTGGCATTTTCTCCAGATGTCATCGTTCCTGTGACTTTTGTGATTTCTGTATATTATCCCTAGCTTTCTGTCGATGAACTGGTAATTGATCGATTAGTTCATAAGCTTGTTATAGGATAGTGTCTTCAAGATATACGTGTTGTCCAAATCCCAAATAATTTGGGATTTGGGACGCCAAAATACACAAATTACTAGTATTTGGAATTTGGGATTTGGGATTTCGACAAAAAATACTAATTGTAATTTGGGATTTGGGATTTTGGCATTTGGGATTTCGGCATTTGGATTTTGAATTTGGGTGGCAGGTATACTTCAAGATCATATTCAACAATTTCTTGTTGACCATCGACTTCAATTGGTAATCGGGCTTCTCATCCATGGTTTAAAAAGAATGGAGTATACTTAGTGGTATTTTGTTTATTTGTCCGATAAGCAAATAATATAGAGGTTATATAATTATCCCAATTTATAGGGTCTCGGACTTTCTTTAAACCTTCACAAAGTGTTTGATTAAATTGTTCCACTAGTCCATTAGTTTGCGGATGATATGGTGATGAAAAGCGATGTTCCATCCTCAACTCATCAATTACTTTATTTTTAAAATGTGTGCCTTGGTCTGATATTAAAACTGTCGGAGCACCATGTCGACAAATAATTTCGTCATAAATAAACTGAGCAACAGCTTCGGCAGTTGCATTGGTTAATGGTTTCGCTTCCGGCCATTTTGTAAGGTAATCCATGGCAACTACAATATATCGATTTCCTCGTGGGGTAACTGGTAATGGTCCTACGATATCAATTCCAATTTGTTCAAAAAGTTTTCCAACAGGTATAGTGTGTAAAGGTTCTGTCCTTTTTGGTCTTCCAAACCTTTGGCAAGAATCACAACTTTGAACATACTCTTTAATGTCATCGAACATTTGATTCCAATAATATTTATCCTTAACTCGGTTATAAGTGGCTTCTATGCCTAAGTGTTCTGAGGTGGGGTGATTATGCATCATGTATATACATGTTCCCAAAATTGATTTTGGATTTTTGAGATATTTCGACTTTTTGAGCATCCGGAATTATATAGAGACGTTCTAGGACGCTATATATACGAAACATCCGGAGAATGCACTAGAACGGTGCGTTCTAGTACGCTATATATATGAAACATTCGGAGAACGCACTAGAACGGTACGTTCTAGTACGCTATATATACGAAACGTTCGGAGAACGCACTAGAACAGTGCGTTCTAGTACGCTATATATATGAAGCGTTCGGAGAACGCACTAGAACGGCATATTTAATATGTTATATGAACGTAGGTGGTGTTCATAAGACGCTATAGATCGATGTATTTTGGACGCACTAGAACGTTTATATTTAATTCCTGATGGATTTATGCAAAATCTATTCTATATATGGAAGTAAAAAAAGTACCTAGTTATATGTATCTTTGATCAAAGAAATGGCTTAATTCTTAAGTAGGTTCAAAGAACCATGATCCTTGGATTGCCCTTCGGGCTTGCTCTGCAATACCCATTGAGGAGGTAATTCAGTATTATGTGGAATAACTAATAATTGTTCACGGACAAAAGATCTTTCAGGGCTATATTCATTATCATCTATAATCCAATAAAGGATCGGTTGATTTTTTTGTACTAATCTTTCTTTAATGCAATAAATTTGAGGAGACCAATTCATGTCAGTAACACGTCTTCTTCCACCTTCTAACTTGCCTGGCTTAAGTAAATACCTTACAGAAACATGAAAAGATAATTTTTCTTCATCAAATCCCATAGGACCTTTTCTAGGTTTAGAAGCTAACCTATAAACATGTTTCTTTTTTCGAGCTTTAACGGGGGACATTCCAATCATGCGGTTAACAGAATTATCATATTGTTTAAGAAAAATAGGAGCATTATCAATCCAGTCTCGACAACGTTCACCAGGAGCTAATCTCATTTCAACAGCATCTTGAATGAGATAAATATATTCCTCAAAAGATCGATTAAATCTTTCAACAATACCCATACTTTCTTTATTTCTAGCAATATAAATTTTTACATTATACTTATTAGCTAAGAAAATAACTTCACCACGAAATTCTGTACCTTTATCCACCATAAATATTTTAGGGCAGTAACGAGACTTAAAAAGCTTTTCTAATACTTTTGCAACACTAGCAGAATCTCGAGATATTAAAGGATATATAAATCCANATAAATTTGAGGAGACCAATTCATGTCAGTAACACGTCTTCTTCCACCTTCTAACTTGCCTGGCTTAAGTAAATACCTTACAGAAACATGAAAAGATAATTTTTCTTCATCAAATCCCATAGGACCTTTTCTAGGTTTAGAAGCTAACCTATAAACATGTTTCTTTTTTCGAGCTTTAACGGGGGACATTCCAATCATGCGGTTAACAGAATTATCATATTGTTTAAGAAAAATAGGAGCATTATCAATCCAGTCTCGACAACGTTCACCAGGAGCTAATCTCATTTCAACAGCATCTTGAATGAGATAAATATATTCCTCAAAAGATCGATTAAATCTTTCAACAATACCCATACTTTCTTTATTTCTAGCAATATAAATTTTTACATTATACTTATTAGCTAAGAAAATAACTTCACCACGAAATTCTGTACCTTTATCCACCATAAATATTTTAGGGCAGTAACAAGACTTAAAAAGCTTTTCTAATACTTTTGCAACACTAGCAGAATCTCGAGATATTAAAGGATATATAAATCCAATACAAGTAGCAATATCAATACAATTAAGGGCATATTTATAAATTTGATTTTTAACTTGATGATGAGACATATAACAAGTGTTACCTTGAATAATATGAAATGGAACAGTAATATTACTGAAACTAACGCAAGGAATAAATCTCGATTTAGGACGAGGCATATGAATTTGATGTAAAGCTTGTCTTTCAAGCCAATCACATATTTCAGATAATGTGAAATCGAACCCCGCTTTTTTTTGAAATTTCATAAAGCTTTTTAACAGTTCTTTGATATCCGGAAGGATGATAATAGATTTTTTGCAAATCAATACTAATATCAAGTTCACAGGCTTTTTGTGAATCAATATAAATTACAGGTTCACGCATTACCTTGATTTAATATAGATAACAAATTTTTCATGGATCTAGCACACAATAAGACATTAGAAACCAATAAAGTTTTGAGAGATGAGCTTAACTCTGAGATAAATATTAATATACTTAATGAGAAAAAAATTCGGAAATATCTTTACGAGTTAGAGCAATGCAACAAAACTATATCATTCCAGGATAGCACTATTATAGCACAGGAATCAGAGATTCAAGAATTAAAATCTCGGGTCTTAAATCTAAAAAAACGTCTTAGAATAGCATTAGAAGACGTCAAGAAAAAAGAATCATATATTTTATGTTTAGAGCAAGAATTAATTAATCTTGAAGATGAGATAAATCGGTTAAAAACCAGGATACATGAAATATATTCACATAGAAATATATTAGAAGATAATACAGATATGACCCAAAGGCCACCCCAACCGCCTGCAATAGAAATTAGGCAAAATTATGATGATATTCAAAAGCATCTAGGTGATGTTAGATTATATTTTCAAAATCGAATTCAAGTACCTTTTAGTCGAGATGCTATTTTAAAAAAACTTGGATTAATTTCAATATTTGCAAATAGACTCCATGAAATAGCACAAAATAATCAACCAATCGATCAAAGAATTACCCAACTCCAAAATCAATATGATACTTCCCAAGGAATTTTAAATTTAACACGAACCGCTTTTACAAATGAACAGCAAGAGCGTCGACGAATATTTGCTAAATATACAAAATGGAAGAATAGAGAAAAAAATTCATGGCAAACAATTATTAATTTACGTCAACAAATTTTTGTATTACAGAATAATCCATTACCAAATCCAAACATGGCCGCCATACAAGATGTTATGCAAACTATTTCACCACGTCTTGCTATATTACCAGATTATGATGGACAAGAACCACCGCATACTTATTATACAAAACTTAGAGCTATAAATGAAACAGCCAGACCTTTAGGTGTTGCCGCTTTTAATGATGCAGAAAGAGCGAATGTCATGAAAGTAAAATGACAGGTAGATTTTTTCCAGTTCCAGCACAAAACCCATATAATGCTAATGCAAATATTGTTACTGAAGCAGAAGTCTATAACTGGATGCAAGGTAAATATTGAGAAACAATGATTGGAAACCAACGAGCATCATTAAAAGCACTTATGAGTGAAAGGTTCACTTCACTCGATACAATTGATACTTATGAAAAAAGAATTAGACCCTATGTATTAGGTATTGTCGATGGAGAAGTATTGCCATATCTTTATGATCATTTACCTCCTAGATTAGAAACATGAATCAGAATAGCAAATCCAAATACTGTAAATGACTTCTTTACGCAATTAAGGATTATTTGGCTAGAGTCTGGAGGATCTACAAGTAATTTTGAAAATGAAATCAATACCAGTGCTAGTGCTTATACCTGCCACCCAAATTCAAAATCCAAATGCCGAAATCCCAAATGCCGAAATCCCAAATCCCAAATCCCAAATCCCAAATTACAATTAGTATTTTTTGCCGAAATCCCAAATCCCAAATACAGTCTGACCTCTATATAGTCACACCATTGGTAAAAAAAATAAATAGGTGCTTATAAAGAGGTTGTGACTATATAGAGGTTTTTTTATAAAGCATTATTAAGTATTGGTTTCAAAGGGTGTGACTATAAAAACTCAGTGATTATAGAGAGGTTTTTTTACATAGCATTAATAGGTGCTGGTTTTGTGTGAAAGGGTGACTATAAAGAGGTTTTTATATGATGTGACTATATAGGGTGTGACTATAGAGAGGTCAGACTGTACTAGTAATTTGTGCATTTTGGCGTCCCAAATTCCAAATTATTTGGGATTTGGGCAACACGTATACTAGTGCTATGGCATATAGTATTCCTATAAATCAATTTCCGCAAAAAAATATCGCATTAGAAAAATTTGTTGATATTGCAGTATGATTGGGATATTCAGGTGATTTATCAGACCCCATAGCAATACATCAATTTGTTGAAAACGACCTTACTAGAAATTATGGAAGACAATCTAATCATATTAAGAAAGAACCTTTTGGACAAAATAATAATACTAAAAAAGTATATGTTACAAAGAAACCGCAGAAGCCTACTAAAGTTACTTACAAATGCTCAAATTGCGGAAAAATTGGACATAGAAAAAAACCGAAGAAGGTTAATTATACTTATCAATCCGAGCCAGAAAATTCTGATCAAGAAGATGAAGTCATTGAAATATTAGAAGACGAAGACAAGAAAAATGACGAGGAGGATGCCAGATACTGAACCACAAAATTGTTTTAACATAAAAAAAAAAGTCAGATTCCTGTAAAGAAGAAGCCTTCTACTAAGAAAAAATTGATTGTTACTTTGGAACAGGAAGTATTTCTTGAATCTCTTAAATATATGATATCCGAATTAGTACCCCATTGTCCTAAGGAGATTCTCATTGAAGCTCGTGTATTTCTTAATAATCTATTTATAAAGATGAAGGACCAATTCGATTCATATTATGGTGAAAAGTATACAGTCAAAGAAAGAAATAAGGTATGGGAGAATATTGTGAAAAAATATCTAACTATTTTCCAACCACTTATTGAAATTATTAAGGACCAGACTCCAAACTCTTCGAGTCACAAAGAAACAAATCACAAAGAAACAAATCACAGTTATGAGCTTATATCTCAACCAGAAAATCTTGACAATTCCATTACATTAAATCACGCCATTAAAGTATACCAAGGAGCACAAATAAGACAAAATTGGCCTAACCCTTTTGAGATTGATTTTCTCGATATAAAAGAACTGAATGATGTGGCAATGATTTCATGTAGAATAGGTGACTTGATAATACCCCACGCAATTCTAGATACCGGCGCAGATGATTCATTGTTTACAGATAATATTCCCGAATATTTAGGGATAAAAATAGATACGAAAAATGTTCACAAACTTACAGGTGCGGTTGGAGATTCCCAGTCTATTGGTATGTCATATAATATTCCTATATCTATAGATAGTGGAAACAATTCTATAACAGTTTCTGAAAAAGAAATATCTGTAATTCTCACAAAAAAGGATCGAAATGGAAACGATATATCCATAATGATACTTGGTACAAAATGGCAACATCATATCGGGTGGGATCCTATAGTAAAGGGGGAATTTATAGCAACACACAATGGAAAGACTATTACAATTCCTCTTTCTACTCGCAAAGAATCACGCAATGCATTTAATACAGAAAAATTACAGGCATCAGAGGTTATACGTGTTGCCCAAATCCCAAATAATTTGGGATTTGGGATGCCAAAATGCACAAATTACTAGTATTTGGGATTTGGGATTTGGGATTTCGGCAAAAAATACTAATTATAATTTGGGATTTGGGATTTGGGATTTCGGCAAAAAATACTAATTATAATTTGGGATTTGGGATTTCAGCATTTGGGATTTCGGCATTTGGATTTTGAATTTGGGTGGCAGGTATATCAGAGGTAGACTCGAAGAGCTATGATTCGGAGAATTGCCTAACGACCTGTCCCGCAATAAAAAAAAATATGTAAATTGTGAAAAATATGATGAACTCGAAAAGCGACTCATAAAAACTGAAGAGTGGCTTGATATGGCTTTAAATGCAGGTAAAGTTCTTGCAGAAGGATGTTCTCAACTTACTGAGACAAAGATGGATTTATAGGTGCCAATCTATCAGTATCTTTCATTAATTTTTCAAGATCCGTCTTTCTTTTCAATGTATTATCTATGGAAGTAGAGCTTTGAATCTTTGTTTTTGTCTGCTTATTTGATCGTGTTCGTTCTTCAGATACATTATTGCTTTGCAATAGAGCACTATCCCCATCTAAAACCTGGGACTCTATATGAAATATATTTCCAATGGGATTTGATATATTGGTATCATGATTAGAGTCATCATTATTATCATGTAAGTGAGGTATAGGTTGATCCCAAAGAATTCTATTAGATTCTTCTTCTCTCCAAATCTGATAAATACGTTCTGTTGATGTTTTATACTTACTCATCAACTCATTTAAAATTTTATATCTTGGTTTTATATCACGACATTGCATAATATATGAATAATCTTTGGGTAAAAATAGAGGCGCATCAGACCATATACGTACTCTAGGCATAGTAAATGTAAATATAAGATGTTTATATCTAACAAAAAATATAAAATATACTGAAATAAAAAATATATTGGAAAAATAGAATATACAAGATATTATTCATTTTTTTATATAATAGTTATATATATTCGATCTAATACATCATAACTGATACATATATTCCATCTAATACGTATATTAATATATTACATTTAAAATACAAATATATTTAATTTTTTAGATATCAATAAGATGTCTCAAATTCATACATTATCAGATATAGGTGAAGGCAAAAAACTTGGAGACATGCCCACCAATCGATATCCGTCTAGCCGAACAGAACTTGAAAATCAGCTTGTTTGCGCAAATCAAGATCGGGAAATTGCTATAGAATGTGGTAATCGACTTGCTAATAAATGTTCTATCTTGGATAAAGAAAATAAGCGTATACAACATAATCTAAAACAATTCAATAAAGATAAAGAGAAACTCTCCAAACATGCATTCCAGCTTATAGATGAGGTTAAACGACTGAAAGTAAACAATACTAATCTTACATCCCAGATTATCCAATCACAGATTTCCCGTGATAAGTATAAAGCCAGATACGATATACAATTAAAAGAAATAAGATATTGGAGGGTAAGTTAGCATCAGCCCAAAAAGACGCATTTTCGATTCAGGAAAACTTATCAAAAACAGAATCTGAGAATCTATCCCTTAAATCTAAAATGGGTGAGTTTAAACAAATAGAAGTTGAATTGGAGCGTGTAAGAAGCAAACTCAATCACCTGAAATCGGAGNTCTGTTGATGTTTTATACTTACTCATCAACTCATTTAAAATTTTATATCTTGGTTTTATATCACGACATTGCATAATATATGAATAATCTTTGGGTAAAAATAGAGGCGCATCAGACCATATACGTACTCTAGGCATAGTAAATGTAAATATAAGATGTTTATATCTAACAAAAAATATAAAATATACTGAAATAAAAAATATATTGGAAAAATAGAATATACAAGATATTATTCATTTTTTTATATAATAGTTATATATATTCGATCTAATACATCATAACTGATACATATATTCCATCTAATACGTATATTAATATATTACATTTAAAATACAAATATATTTAATTTTTTAGATATCAATAAGATGTCTCAAATTCATACATTATCAGATATAGGTGAAGGCAAAAAACTTGGAGACATGCCCACCAATCGATATCCGTCTAGCCGAACAGAACTTGAAAATCAGCTTGTTTGCGCAAATCAAGATCGGGAAATTGCTATAGAATGTGGTAATCGACTTGCTAATAAATGTTCTATCTTGGATAAAGAAAATAAGCGTATACAACATAATCTAAAACAATTCAATAAAGATAAAGAGAAACTCTCCAAACATGCATTCCAGCTTATAGATGAGGTTAAACGACTGAAAGTAAACAATACTAATCTTACATCCCAGATTATCCAATCACAGATTTCCCGTGATAAGTATAAAGCCAGATACGATATACAATTAAAAGAAATAAGATATTGGAGGGTAAGTTAGCATCAGCCCAAAAAGACGCATTTTCGATTCAGGAAAACTTATCAAAAACAGAATCTGAGAATCTATCCCTTAAATCTAAAATGGGTGAGTTTAAACAAATAGAAGTTGAATTGGAGCGTGTAAGAAGCAAACTCAATCACCTGAAATCGGAGGATATATCAAAACCTGTAGACTCTTTGACCTGTTCCACAATAGTTGGTGGAGATGATGAAAAAAATATAGTCAAGTCTATACTTGCACGCAAAATTATTTTGGGGTCCTGAAATTGCAATTTCGGGGAAAAAAGTCGAAATAGTTTTTCATAGAAGACGAAATTATTTTACTTAAAACCTGAAATTTTTTGATCACCCAGATTTATTCTTTGATTAAAGATATACATAACTGGGTGCATAAATCTCAAAAAGTCGAAATACCTCAAAAATCCAAAATCAATTTTGGGAACATGTATAGTCAAGTCTGACTCACAGAGTGAGAATGTTTCGCATCTAATATATCTATAATTAGTGAATCTAGCAATAGTCTCAAACCGTATCTTGCACGCAAAAAAAATATAGAAGATATTGAAAAAATCAATAATGATGACAGAGACATACCCAAGGTAAGTGACTCATGGAATAAAGTTGCTAACGTATCTGAAACTAATAATAGCGAAACTAGTAAAGATATTATGTTAGACACATATATAAATTCAGATCCGCAGATTTCGGTAGGAGGAATAGAAGAGATGAGACCTAGTCTCAAGGCAAGTAGTTTGGTGTCATTGCTATCGGCATATATGTTACTTATTTTGATTATTGCTGTTATATGGTTCGTGGTATTTAGACGTGAATGGGATATAGGTAAAAAAAGTGAGCAGTTGCGGAATATGTGAAACAGACTAATTAATAATTTTTATTTTTTCAGTTATTTATTAACACAATAATATAAATACATCTTATTTGCCACTCCTATTAAAGAGCTGATCGTATCCAGCCGATATGAAATTTAAGTAGATGTAGAGTGTAGCCATTGTTTTATAATAAAAAATAACAAGAACGATCTATTATCTATACTAAATATTTTTGTGATCCATAAAACAGGTTAACATATAAAAAAATGTTACCAGCCCTCAGGGGTAACGAAATAAAGTCTAAAGTACCAGCCCTCAGAGATATCTTAGATGGTTTTATTTTAAAGATATATATATATATATGAATAAGTTATATAATAAATAAATAGATATATTAATCGGATAAATAGATATGTGTATTACTTTGCAGTCACGATCTATACATTGTTAATTTGACGTATTTCTTCCCTAACTGCCCATAATAATTTATAATGTTCAGCTAATAGTGAAGCACATAGGTCAGAGGGGCGGTAATACCATTTAATAAATTTCCGTTGTATAGTAATACATGCCTGAATTTTTCTATCGACTTCTCTAGCACGTTCGATTTTTCTGATAGCGTTTTGCATCCACGATTTATATCGATGTAATGCATACATATCATCAAAATTAAGTGTCGAGACACTAGCTCTACTATATGCAGAATTAGATTTTTGCTTGATTTTCAAATATTCATCGTAATTTACACCACAGTATTTATTACCGGAACATGAAAATTTCCAATGTCTCTCCATTCCTATATGATTATAATTACCTATATTTGCAGTCCGTTCTCCAGTATATATTAACTGGTCACAAGAGAAGCAAATTGCTAATCCAATTGCAGGAGCATATGTACCTAGAATAGGGACTAGTATCAATTTCCTAGCTTCAAGATATTTTTTGCTTTCAGTAGGCAAAAGATCATTCTTTCTGAGCGAAACCAAATTCGATCCATCCACTCACTTGGAGTTTCATTATCACAAACATTACCCATACGTACATATTCATCCCATTCAGCATCAGTACAATTAGAACCACCATGAGCTATTAAACTGCTAAAATTACTCATTTTTTATGATTTATTTATCGATTATATGAGATTATGTGATTTAAGTGTTAGACACTAGCTCTGCTATATTGTATTTAGGAGATTTAGACCTATTAGATTTAATAACTTTATACATTATGAATATGCAATTCAATTTTTGTTGATTTAGGTCTACGCTTAAAAGATAAAGAAGTTGTTTCGATATATAAGGGTATAGAATTAGCATAGCTGGCACAGTCAAGACTATCTACTGTTGAGAACATTGTTAATCTTTCTAACTCAGATAGAAATGCTCTATTTCTCAAATCTAATGCAAAGTTATTTTCTATACGTCGATATGCTTCGAAGACGTATCCTTAAAGAGTCAGATTATATAACTCCTGATCTTATACTGAGAAATATGAGACATATCTCTTTAGAGCTGTGAAGAGTTTCAGAAGTTATATGTTGAAAATATTATCTAGGTTAGATTTGATTACTTTTCCATTCCGATTTGGACGTAAATCATATGATAGATGTAAAGTATTTGACTTATATGACTTATAAACAAGATACATATTTGTTACGATAAAATTTGTTGTAAAAAATTATTCAAGTGATGGGAAATCACTGAAATTTTGGAAAAGTAAAGAATCTCGAGTTCGGGTATTGGTATTTATATGTATCTATTGTGTAACAGCTCCTTAAGAGTGCCTTTACAAGGCATGAGCTCCGCTCTGACACCAACTCTGTTATCTAGTTATGACGATTAACAGAGCATGTGAAATCAACAAATGATAGTCACGGTAGATCGTGAATGGAGAATCTATTTCAGACATATAGTTTATTCTTGGATATAAGCACCAAAACTGGTTCAGGCACGTGAGTGTATACGTGTTGCCCAAATCCCAAATAATTTGGGATTTGGGACACCAAAATGCACAAATTACTAGTATTTGGGATTTGGGATTTGGGATTTTGGCAAAAAATACTAATTATAATTTGGGATTTGGGATTTGGGATTTCAGCATTTGGGATTTCGGCATTTGGATTTCGAATTTGGGCGGCAGGTATAGCCTAAATCTATATCAAAATTAAATACAGATTTTTAAATAAGAAAAATCTTTGTGTAGTAAANTTACGATAAAATTTGTTGTAAAAAATTATTCAAGTGATGGGAAATCACTGAAATTTTGGAAAAGTAAAGAATCTCGAGTTCGGGTATTGGTATTTATATGTATCTATTGTGTAACAGCTCCTTAAGAGTGCCTTTACAAGGCATGAGCTCCGCTCTGACACCAACTCTGTTATCTAGTTATGACGATTAACAGAGCATGTGAAATCAACAAATGATAGTCACGGTAGATCGTGAATGGAGAATCTATTTCAGACATATAGTTTATTCTTGGATATAAGCACCAAAACTGGTTCAGGCACGTGAGTGTATACGTGTTGCCCAAATCCCAAATAATTTGGGATTTGGGACACCAAAATGCACAAATTACTAGTATTTGGGATTTGGGATTTGGGATTTTGGCAAAAAATACTAATTATAATTTGGGATTTGGGATTTGGGATTTCAGCATTTGGGATTTCGGCATTTGGATTTCGAATTTGGGCGGCAGGTATACGTGAGTGTCCTTATTCCATAAGTGAATTTCACTGGTAAATGGTTATGAGATTTTAACATGAGCAAATGATGACAACGAACTATTTTCTCGCAATATTTGACACTTCGTGCTTACAGTTTATGGTAAGTAATAACTTGTGTAACTCGATAAATAATTAACCTATTATATACTATAGAAGGAATTCAAATGTAATAGAACCTGCATGCATCATTAGGTCATGCGATACACTGATTACCAAATTTAATTAGTACCCCATTACACTCTGCATATCTGTGTGAAAAATATCTCAAAAGCAGATACATAACATCATTTTTTATTCTACCAACTTCATATTTATATTTATTGCAAAACTAAAGCACTATGTTGTACTTTTTACAAATAGGGATATCGATAACCTAGTTTGAATAATCGACTCGAGATATATACATATCCTTTGTTCTTATGCATACGCTATCTTTTTTCCTAATCCATTTTTCGGTGAAATAATGAAAAGTGATAAAAGGAAAGTATCGTGAACTTCTTTACCTACATTCAAATAACTGACTATGGATCATATTATACATGTCGTCAAAACTATTGAATTGAGTCAGACGCAATTAAAATTGAGAAAAATTGGAGTTGAGTCAAAGCAAATTTTGATTTTTATTAGTGACTGATGCAATTAGTTGAGTCTGACGCAATTAAAAATTGAAATTTTAAGAGTTGAGTCAAGGTCAAATTAGTTTTGACGACATGTATAGATCATATACATATCCTTTGTTCTCGTGCATATACCGACTTCTTTCTTAATCCATAAGTCGAGATACTAAAAAAGGGAATAATAAGACATGTTAAAAAGACAGTATAGTGGTGTTGTTGAAAGCTTTATTTGCGACTATATTATCTAACAAAACTAATATTTTTCTTATCAATATGTCTACTAATTTACAAAACAAAATTCATAATTTTTTGATCAATGCTGAAGAACGTCATATAAATGCTACTGCAGTTGTACATCAAGGATTAGAAGAAAACTCATGGATTCCACAGTCTGAGCTGAGATCAATTGTTGACCGAGTTGTAGGATACATTAGTATTTCAAATCCAAGTAGTCCTTTACGTCAATTAAAACTTATTAAGGTCCTTTCACAGGTTTGTTATTATATTTTTGCTCCGTAATTATTTGAAATTATATGATGATACTATGTGGTTTATCATTCAAAATATTTCAACATAAGCTGATATAAAATACCAAAAAATGACTTGATTATTCTATTAACCATCTCACGATAAACACTTGTTCAACAGTGGAGGGGTATTTAAGCTATAGACTGTTATGCAGTAATGTAGTTTAGACTACTAACCTCATCAGTAAATTTTTTTAAACGTAAGCCTTTGAAGTCCTTCACCCCGATAACCTTCGAATACCTCCAACATAAACGTAATATTTACGAAGGTTATTGGTACTGAAAACCTTCATTTTTATTAATAAAACGTAATACTCCGGAGGTTATTGATATCGATAACCTTCAATAACCTTCACTTTATTATAATAAACGTAATATTTGCGAAGGTTATTGGTCCGATAACCTTCAATAACCTTTGAAAACGAAATTATTACAATAACCTCCGACATAAAAAATTTCCTGATGCTATTGTCGAGAAAAATTTATCGCCTGCATGAAGAATAATGAAGTTATATTATTATGTAATAAATTGATACCACACAGAGTTTTATTAACGTGTCGGTCGCACAAAAATAATAACTTTGCATATGTACTGATAATATAAAGCATTATTTAATGATGTATCTGATTCGCGATCGCAAAATAATTATATTATTGAAACTATTGCTTTATTTTTTAGTTTAAAGATGCTTTTGAAGGAGTATCCANAGTCTGAGCTGAGATCAATTGTTGACCGAGTTGTAGGATACATTAGTATTTCAAATCCAAGTAGTCCTTTACGTCAATTAAAACTTATTAAGGTCCTTTCACAGGTTTGTTATTATATTTTTGCTCCGTAATTATTTGAAATTATATGATGATACTATGTGGTTTATCATTCAAAATATTTCAACATAAGCTGATATAAAATACCAAAAAATGACTTGATTATTCTATTAACCATCTCACGATAAACACTTGTTCAACAGTGGAGGGGTATTTAAGCTATAGACTGTTATGCAGTAATGTAGTTTAGACTACTAACCTCATCAGTAAATTTTTTTAAACGTAAGCCTTTGAAGTCCTTCACCCCGATAACCTTCGAATACCTCCAACATAAACGTAATATTTACGAAGGTTATTGGTACTGAAAACCTTCATTTTTATTAATAAAACGTAATACTCCGGAGGTTATTGATATCGATAACCTTCAATAACCTTCACTTTATTATAATAAACGTAATATTTGCGAAGGTTATTGGTCCGATAACCTTCAATAACCTTTGAAAACGAAATTATTACAATAACCTCCGACATAAAAAATTTCCTGATGCTATTGTCGAGAAAAATTTATCGCCTGCATGAAGAATAATGAAGTTATATTATTATGTAATAAATTGATACCACACAGAGTTTTATTAACGTGTCGGTCGCACAAAAATAATAACTTTGCATATGTACTGATAATATAAAGCATTATTTAATGATGTATCTGATTCGCGATCGCAAAATAATTATATTATTGAAACTATTGCTTTATTTTTTAGTTTAAAGATGCTTTTGAAGGAGTATCCACTTTGTACGATCTTGGTATTATTAAGACTAATAAAGAGAAACCCCTTAGTTTAGAACAAATCGACAATAATGTAAATGAATTAAAAGAAAAACTCAGAAGAGATTCAAGTCCTTTATATTGTCATTTGTATTCTAGTGTATCTAATATGGATATTATGAAGTTGGATTGGAAGAATCCCTTGGCTAACCAGGTTATTAATGACAAATCAGAGCTTGTGAATCAACTATCTGGAAATTTAAAAAAGGGATTTATGGTAAATTTTTTGTCTTGTAAACTAGAACTTGTTCATAACTACAAAGCAGTTATAAATTGATGCGCTTCATTTATTAATAGTATAATTATTATTTCTCCGAAACTTGTCCTAGAAACTTACTCGCAAAATGAGTTTGTAACAGATTTTAATAAACTTGAAGATGGACTGATATATACTAAATTAGTTCACGATGGAACTTGGAAAGAGTCTGAAGAAAGTATCGCAAATGTAACTAAAGAAATTCTTGGTGTTTTAAAAGATATTTGGAACAATTCCGTTTTCAGTTCTGAATTTGCAAAAACATTAAGTGAGGGAACATACCAATCAACTATCATATTACCAGCAATTCGAGCTTCATTAAAAAATCTTCCTATTGGTGATTCTTTTTTCATTAGTACATCGGAAAAACAAAGTGTTGCCAGTGCTAACAGAAAAGGGGATGGATTTATGGGGAGACGTCCAGATATCATGTTTGTGGCAAAATATCGGGAAACAATTTTTGAACTTATGTATGTTGAATGTTCCCGCTTAATTTGTACTGCTCAAAAAAAGATTGATGACGATATTAAGTTATGGAGAGAATGCAACGATGGACTTTTTTGGGTGCGTCAGACTCTTAAACCAGATAAGGATCAATTTGGTATTGTAGGTGTACAAATTGCAGATAATGAGTTACATTTAAATTTACTTGTTCGAGATATAAGAAATATGCATCGATATTACCATCTCCGGTCCGTTAAAATCCCAGTACAATTTTCAAATGGAAGGGTTGTATATGAATTTATAGAAACTTTATTACTTTTGCGTAATTTAATAATTACTAACCTATCTTTGCTGTATCATGGTACAGTGACATCATCTCAAAGATTAAAGGAAGGGAGTACAACAGTTACTACACCACGAGATGATTATCCATAGATTTTTATTTATCCTGTATTTTATTATGTATTTTACCTCATATATTTATGTGTCTTTGACACTAGCTCCACTATTAATAAAGATTTTTGGTTAGAGGAACGTACAACGTATCATGTGTTATTTTTTCATGTACCGTATAATGGTAATTTTTCTGTGACCGCATTGAGGCTCTATGTCACATGCATAACCACTGTGTGACTGCCTTCGGCAAATTATAGTTACGATCGGATTCACACTCAATTGGAATCATAGTAAATGTGAAAGCGTAAATCATAATTGCTATATAATCAGAAATTTAATTATAAAAATAAAACATGTATATAAAGATGTCAGATGACAAGACAGATGAAGGTTATAATGAATTTATCAAAGAATACGGGTTAAGAGAGAATTGGTGAAAACTGGGATGAGTGGAATGACTGGGATGATCTTTTTTGCACGATCAAAACCTATTGGAAAACAAAGGCGATCAGGCGTTGGAGAGAAAAAATACTTAAACAATTCGTATATAATTTACCCGCTGTGAGAAATCAAACAGCCTTACACTGGTCGAATGAACAAAAATCGGAATCCTATTGATGGCGGAAATATGCATAAATCGGACATCCTATTTGTGAAAATTCATAAATCGGAAATTCCTATTTATAAATCAGAAAAAATCGACCGCCTATATTTAATAAATCTTAGCAAATTTAGCCATCAATCGGAATCCTATTGATGGCGGAAATATGCATAAATCGGACATCCTATTTGTGAAAATTCATAAATCGGAAATTCCTATTTATAAATCAGAAAAAATCGACCGCCTATATTTAATAAATCTTAGCAAATTTAGCCATCAATCGGAATCCTATTCATGATAAAACCGTCCTATTTTTTTCCATTTGACCAGTGTTATTTGATGTATTCATACAATCCGATGCTTTTTATCTTCCGCAAATTTTGAGTCTGATAGAATTGCACGATACAATTCATCTTCTATGGGAAATAGGTACTATTGATGGGGATGAGATCAAGGTAGGTGACAATGCAGATGAGATAGATAAGTTCCGATATGGATTACTGTATCAAGGCGAGAAATTAATTAGTTGTAATAATACTGTCAATCTTTGTAAAGATCATTTTGAAGAAAAATTCTTTATCGGGTTATCACCAAAATATATGTCCATTTTATTTGATTTTAATCCTATCCCTTCTCATGATGAATTTATAAAGATACTTATTCAGCGTCAAAATAATGTATAATAACGAAAACGAATTTATGACTCAAAGAGTCGTCCTAAAGCTCTGATATATATTTTTTGCTACTATTACAGATAAAAAATAACAGAGATAGATAATTAGTGATATAATTACTGCTAAAGGTACAACTAATGCATTACCGTTTCTAACTATAAAATATAGGGCCTCTTACGGAGTAAGGATGCTTTGCATCTGCCTATGCTTCGCATAATGTATCATATGCATGAATTCGTGAAATATGGGAATTCGCTATTGCGATAAATAATTAGTAAAGCTGATATATACATAACAAAAATCAGTTATGATAGATAATGTCGCATTTCACAAACCCGATATGGGGAAATACTTTATTTAGAATTTAATGTGAATAATAAATTTTTCACGATAGGATCAAACGTGAATACCCACGACACGCGTGTCACACTGGCGCAGCATGTGGCGCAGTAATTCACTTTGCATCTTTATTCCCTCTCAAACATTTTACAATCACAAAATCTAAGTCACCTTGGCTTAAGTTTGTAATAGATCGCAACGAAAATGATCTAATTAATACTATTTTTTGTTTCGCCATTTTCTTATCACTGTTAACAATAGTAGTGAAAAGTTTATATATTTTCCGAGCCCTTTCCATTCTCTTCCGCAAAGCACCATCACTTACTTCAGAAATTTGGTTTCTAACATCATCGAAAACCAGTGCATTGGATGCTTCTTTACCGTTATCCTTTTTATACTCTTTATATCGTTTATATAGGGCATCTCCAAGATCAAAATAACTACTGATAACATCTCGGTTCGTAACCTCATTTTTAGATTCAGCATAATCAATTTTTCTAAAAAAGTATAGAAAATTAGTGCTACCCCTCCTGATGCATTCGCTTCAGCAATTTTGACAATTTGTGTGGGATGATATTTAGACAACAATTCATCAATAAGTTTTTTCAGGTTCACTGATTTTTCTCTATTGACTGGTTTTACCTCCTTCTTTGGTTTCTTACTAGGCGATTTATCTAGCATCGTGGATGTCTCTTCGCTAGTAACTTCAATGGGTCTTTTTTGGGCTCCCTTCGCTACATCAGCACCTATTCCCTTCGAATTATCTACATCCGGCATCTCCTTATCAATAATTTCCTGAGATTGGATAGTAAGCTGTCTCCCCATCTTCCCAACTATTGACAAAGTGCTGGATTGAGAATCGGGCTCAGTAAACTCCTCAAGAATTTCAACGCTTTTACCGCAGTCGGGGAATGGACATGTTTGTTGCTTGGTAAGTAGAAGCTTTTTCTCAATGCAGATTCTATGATACGTGTGACCACAAAGTAAGACTGTGAATGCTTTATTGGGGCTGGCAAAAATTTTCTTATCGCATTAACACAGTTAGGCAACTCGGTGAATTTTTTATTTTTAACTGTATCGTCATTTAAGTTTTTTAGGATAGTATATGCGAGGTTTTTAAGATTAGTAGCTGAGACTTTTTCCGTTCTCGGCATAATGGCTACAACAAATAAGTTCTTGAACTACGGACCTTTACATATTTTCGTACGCTCCCATATATTTGCTCATACGTTGCTCGAAAAAAATATCCCAACTCGAAATAGCATTACGTCTGAAAGTTTATTATAGCAGAATTGATATGGAAATGCGAGTTTCATGATTCAAAGAATCGCCCTATGAGTTGATCGGTGAAAAAACATGAAAATTAGAAAAAATATCCAATGGGTGTATATGTGAAAAATTGAGTCACACAAAAAACATGTGAATCTAACCTGTAAAGTACATCCAAACACATGCAATAAAAATCAGAATATCGTGATCGCGGTTTATTATACGATCAATTTATGTGTCGAGGCTACTTTACGTACCTTTGTACAATTATATACCTTGTTCTTATTTCGCTTCTTTTTAGGTTTAGAATGGATAGAGCCGAGGTCTTTAGACTCATGTATCTTTTTTGAGGTGCAAGTGAGAATTTCCACATCATCAGATAATTTAGTTTCAGAATGGAACATACGCATTCCGTATTCCAGATCTATAATGGAATCTTTGAGATATTTAAACTCATTTTTCACTTTTCGTTCTGCATGATCATCAAAATTTTCTATCATTTTGGATATTATACTAGAAATATTTTTTANGCTCGAAAAAAATATCCCAACTCGAAATAGCATTACGTCTGAAAGTTTATTATAGCAGAATTGATATGGAAATGCGAGTTTCATGATTCAAAGAATCGCCCTATGAGTTGATCGGTGAAAAAACATGAAAATTAGAAAAAATATCCAATGGGTGTATATGTGAAAAATTGAGTCACACAAAAAACATGTGAATCTAACCTGTAAAGTACATCCAAACACATGCAATAAAAATCAGAATATCGTGATCGCGGTTTATTATACGATCAATTTATGTGTCGAGGCTACTTTACGTACCTTTGTACAATTATATACCTTGTTCTTATTTCGCTTCTTTTTAGGTTTAGAATGGATAGAGCCGAGGTCTTTAGACTCATGTATCTTTTTTGAGGTGCAAGTGAGAATTTCCACATCATCAGATAATTTAGTTTCAGAATGGAACATACGCATTCCGTATTCCAGATCTATAATGGAATCTTTGAGATATTTAAACTCATTTTTCACTTTTCGTTCTGCATGATCATCAAAATTTTCTATCATTTTGGATATTATACTAGAAATATTTTTTATCATGATTTATGTAATTATTACCTTTGTTTCCAGAGCTAACCGAAAAAATAAATATGGCAGATGCGTAGGCAGACTTGCTTTCCTATATTAGGAAAATAAAATTATATTTGATAATTTTGAAATACTTTTTTCGCTTCTATTATTGCAGTTTCTGCTAATTGTTTTTTTTTCGCTTGTTTTTTTTCGCTTTAAGTTGGCTTAAAAATCACGGGTTGGAGCAAGGCTTTGCCTTCACAATTACCCACAGCGAAAAAGATAAAAATGACGGAATACCGTGACAACACATTTATGCGTGCACAAGAGGACGGAAATATACACCAAAAAAAGAGGCACACAAAGAAAACTGTAACACGGGACATAATAGTGATGACTGCAAGTTTCGTGTTAACGTTTATCGCCGGAAGAGTGATGATCTAGTTTACATCACGAAGGTTGAAAATCAGCATAATCATGAACTTGTTGAAAATATTTCTTCTCTCGCGCCCTGTTATCGAAGACTTACTCCAGAAATGCAAGATGATGTGCGACTACTTGTAGCATGTGGTGTACACTCCGGTGCAATTATTGAAGTTTTGCAGCATAAATATCCAGGAAGGTATATTCATGACCGTAACGTTTATAATCTAATTAATTCTATTCGCCGCGAACGAGGCCATGTCAAAAGCGATGCTGGTTCCATGTATCTTGATCTCATGAAGCAACAGCAGGAAAATCCAAGTTTTCATGTTGATGCTCAGTTTGAAGGTCAAGATAATCATCTTATTAGACTCTGCTGGATGCGCCCGAGTCAACAAGAATTATAGACTCGTTTTCACGATATCGTACTTCTCGACACAACTGCCAAAACAAACTGACATTCGATGATTTTAGCCATTATTGTTTTAGTAGACAATCACAATCGTTCTCGTCTCGCAGCAACGGCCGTTCTTTCGGATAAAACGAAGGATAGCTTTGAATGGTTATTCCAAAGCCTTCTCAAGGCAACGGGTGAGTTAATGCCACGTTTGCTCTACACGGATGCAGACCCTGCGATGATTGCCACGGTAAATAGCTCCTGGCCAGGAACCAAGCATCATTTTTACTTATTCCATATTCGAAAGAATTTGGAGAAGCATTTCTTGGGCAAATATCGTGACGAAAAATGGAATAAATTTTTTGCGGCATTTTGTTGTGCACGCAATAGCCGCGTAGAATCAATTTTTGAAGAGAGATGGGCAGCATTATTAAATGAATATCCTGATGCCACCAGTTATCTCTAGCGTCAGCTTTATAAATGTCGGGAGGCTTGGGTGCTGTGCTTTACACATCGTGCATTCAATGCAGAAATACAAAGCACGCAACGTGTTGAGTCGTATAACGGCATTATTAAGAATCATGTGAACGGAACTACATACTCAAATCTGTAATCAAAAGGATATTATTAAGGGAAAGTCAGTTTCTTAATGTGAATGAAGTCATCAGCAAGCTTCCTGCAAGCCGAGATGAAGATTATCACGACCATTATTTTAAAAAAATCGATATTTGTTGTCAGCATTATCTTACACCAGCAATACTTAAACTCCAACGCCACGAAATGAATCGCAGCATGCACTATCGGTGTCGGATGACTAATATAAATGAAGAACTTGGAAAGCAGGTATAAGTTTCTTAATTTGCATGTGTTTTATGATCATNATAAATTTTTTGCGGCATTTTGTTGTGCACGCAATAGCCGCGTAGAATCAATTTTTGAAGAGAGATGGGCAGCATTATTAAATGAATATCCTGATGCCACCAGTTATCTCTAGCGTCAGCTTTATAAATGTCGGGAGGCTTGGGTGCTGTGCTTTACACATCGTGCATTCAATGCAGAAATACAAAGCACGCAACGTGTTGAGTCGTATAACGGCATTATTAAGAATCATGTGAACGGAACTACATACTCAAATCTGTAATCAAAAGGATATTATTAAGGGAAAGTCAGTTTCTTAATGTGAATGAAGTCATCAGCAAGCTTCCTGCAAGCCGAGATGAAGATTATCACGACCATTATTTTAAAAAAATCGATATTTGTTGTCAGCATTATCTTACACCAGCAATACTTAAACTCCAACGCCACGAAATGAATCGCAGCATGCACTATCGGTGTCGGATGACTAATATAAATGAAGAACTTGGAAAGCAGGTATAAGTTTCTTAATTTGCATGTGTTTTATGATCATTGTATTCGGTTTTTTTTTAACTTTTTTTCCTTTTCCGCAGGCTACTTCAGATTCACCAAAGGGTATGTTTTCAGAAGATATGTTTGATGCCTGCGTGATAGAACTCGATCAGCTGATTTCGGATCTGGATCCAACACGAATTAACGAACTTTGGCACGTTTCATCTATTGATAAAAAAAGCAACCATTTTGTGGTGCTTTATGACAACTATGCACACCTGTGCACATGCTTAACACTAATTAACCGTGGCCTTGTGTGCCGACATTTTTTTGCAACGATGCTTGTCTCACCAATCTCTAAATTCCACATTGAACTTTTACCACAACGCTGGTATACGGATTCGTCGATAATGGAAGCAGATTCGGATTACAACTGTGAACCAATGATTTCGATAGTTTCGAATCAGGAATTTGGTGCAATGGAGTTTGTTGCCGAAATAAACTTTTCACATTTGGAGAAAATCCGGGGCAACTATGTCTTTACCAAAGAGGTTCACCAGAAGATGTCCCAAAAACAACAATATGGAATGGGATTTGGGGTCATGAAAAAAACGTTGAATCTTGCTATTATGACAGGTAGATTGGAGGAAATATATGAATTACATTTAAAGTTGGCCAAGGAAATGGAGGCCGAAATTATAAATCAAATAAAGAATAGTGATAGTATTGTTGAATTCGCTTCTACTATCAACAATCCGATTGGCATCAAAAAGAAAGGACGAAAGCCCAAAGATTCCGAACACGTGAAAACGGATCGCAAGGGAAAAAAACGAGAGGCATCCGAACCTGATCGAAGCAACCAAGAGAACGCCAACAATGAGGATCACGAGGAACCATCACATAAAAAGCACCGGAAACCATTACAAGATATTGTTAGATCGAATGATAATGTATTGATAAATGATGAAACTAGTAGGAGAGCTTGTGGTATATGCAGTGAGAAAGGGCATAATGCACGAACATGTCCAGTGAAGAATTAGTATACAAGAGCGAAGAGAAAAGAAAATATTTGTAAAGTGCGAGTTTTGGCCAGAATGATTTAAAAATTAAGTTAGGAAAAATCTAAAAATGAATTGAAGTTTTGTAAGTAGAGGAAACTAACAAGAACGAAGATTTATAGTAAGCGAAGATGCAATATATCAACGTTTATGATATAAATTACGTGAAGTATAGTATATAACGATGCATGGCGTAATTATAGTATATGATTAAAAGTATATCATGTAACACACGTTTTATTAATAAAAATTACAAAAATTTCTTGTTACAAATCATGTGCACGCATTATAAATTACATATTTTTATTGTTAAAAATTACTACATTATGAATCATGTGTTCCATTTTTATTGGTTAAAAATCAACTGGTGTTGAACACCACTGGTGTGATTTATCAAAGTCAAAACGTAATACTCCGGAGGTTATTGATATTGAAAACTTTCAATAATCTTCATTTTAGAAGGTTATTGGTCCAATTATACATGTCATCAAACTATTGAATTGAATCAGATGCAATTAAAATTGAGAAAAATTGAAATTGAGTCAAGGAAAATTTTGATTTTTATTAATAACTAATATAATTAGTTAAGTCAGACGCAATTAAAAATTGAAATTTTAAAAGTTGAGTCAAGACCAAATTAGTTTTGACAACATGTATAGGTCCAATAACCTTCAATAACCTTTGAAAACGAAATTATTACAACATCAGTAAATTTTTTTAAACGTAAGCCTTCGAAGTCCTTCACCCCGATAACCTTCGAATACCTCCAACATAAACGTAATATTTACGAAGGTTATTGGTACCGAAAACCTTCATTTTTATTGATAAAACGTAATACTCCGGAGGTTATTGATATCGATAACCTTCAATAACCTTTGAAAACGAAATTATTACAACATCAGTGAATTTTTTTAAACGTAAGCCTTCGAAGTCCTTCCCCCCGATAACCTTCGAATCCCTCCAACATAAACGTAATATTTACGAAGGTTACTGGTACCGAAAACCTTCATTTTTATTGATAAAACGTAATACTCCGGAGGTTATTGATATCGATAACCTTCAATAACCTTTGAAAACGAAATTATTACAACATCAGTGAATTTTTTTAAACGTAAGCCTTCGAAGTCCTTCCCCCCGATAACCTTCGAATCCCTCCAACATAAACGTAATATTTACGAAGGTTACTGGTACCGAAAACCTTCATTTTTATTGATAAAACGTAATACTCCAGAGGTTATTGATATTGATAACCCTCAATAACCTTCACTTTATCATAATAAACGTAATATTTGCGAAGGTTATTGGTCCGATAACCTTCAATAACCTTTGAAAACGAAATTATTACAATAACCTCCGACATAAAAAATTTCCTGATGAATAACCTCTAATATAAAAAATTTTCTGATATTATTATTATTATTATTTAGCTCCCACAGTTTTATTATTATTATTATTATTTAGCTTTCACAGTTTTATTATTATTATTATTATTTAACTCCTACAATTTTTTTATTATTATTATTATAGCTCTTTACAATTCTTGCCCTGCGGTTTTGTTTTCCATGATTTTTAACCCCATGATTCTTGTTCCTATGGTTTTATTATTATTATTATTATTTAACTTCTACAGTTTTATTATTATTATTATTTAGCTCTTATGATTTTATTATTATTATTATAACCCTTACAATTCTTACCTTTACAGTTTTATTATTATTATTATTATTTAGCCCACGGTTTTATTATTATTATTATTATTATTATTTAACCCCCACAGTTTTATTATTATTATTATTATTATTTAGTTCTCACAGTTTCACTGATCAAATGAACAAAAATCAGAATCCTATTGATGGCGCAAATATGTATAAATCAGACATCCTATTTATGAAAATTCATAAATCAGAAATTCTTATGTATAAATTAGAAAAAATCGACTGCCTATATTTAATAAATCTTAGCAAATTTAGCCATCAATCGGAATCTTATTTATGATAAAACCGTCCTATTTTTTTCTATTCAACCAGTGTTTTTTTATTATTATTATTATAGCTTTTCATCTCCCATAATTTTTAATTTCACGATTCTTGTTTTTACAGTTTTATTATTATTATTATTATTATTTAGCTCCCATAGTTTTATTATTATTATTATTTAACCTCCACAGTTTTATTATTATTATTATTTAACTCTCACAGTTTTATTATTATTATTATTATTTAGTCCCCACAGTTTTATTATTATTATTATTATTTAGCTCCCATAATTTTATTATTATTATTATTATAGCTCCTCATAATTTTTGCCTTGCGGTTTCGTCTCCCACGATTTTTAGCTCCATGATTCTTGTCCTTACAGTTTTATTATTATTATTATTATTATTTAGCTCCCACAGTTTTATTATTATTATTATTATTTAGTCCTCATTATTATTATTATTTAGTCCTACAGTTTTATTATTATTATTATTATTTAGTTCCCACAATTTTTTTATTATTATTATTATAGCTCCTCACGATTCTTGCCCCGCGGTTTCGTCTTTCACGATTTTTAACCCCTATAATTTTTAACCTCCATGATTCTTGCCTTTACAATTTTATTATTATTATTATTATTTAACTCTTATAGTTTTATTATTATTATTATTTAGTTTCCATGGTTTTATTATTATTATTACATCAGGAAATTTTATAAAGCGGAAATTTGCGCAAATTTCTGAAAATGTCAAAAATTTCTGCAAATTTTCATGTGTTTTTTTTCATTTTTTTAACTTCGCTTGTAATTTTTGAAGTACAGAGTGATTTTCTACTAAGATATTTCTAAGATAAATAGAACGGCCTTGTTCTTGGCTACAAAATGATATATATTTCATCCTTATAGCATCGATATTTGCGAAGTTATTCTAGTTTAAAGAAAAAGCGTCTGTGAAAAAATTGTACGAAAATTTCTGAAAAACTTGTACAAATTTTCGCAAATTTTCATACGATTTTTTTTCACAGACACTCTTTCTTTAAATCGGAATAACTTCGCGAATATCGATACTACTAAGAAAAAATATATACCATTTTGTAGCTAAGAACAAGGCCGTTTTATTTATCTTAGAAATACCTTAGTAGAAAATCGCTCTGTGCTTCAAAAATCGTGAACAAAGTTAAAACAATGAAAAAAAATACACAAAAATTTGTAGAAATTTTTGACACCTTCAGAAACTTGCGCAAACTTTCACAAGTTTTCGCCTTATAAAATTTCCTGATGTATAGCCTTCATAATTTTTGCTTTTATAATTTTATTATTATTATTATTATTTAGCTCCACAGTTTTATTATTATTATTATTATTATTTAACCTCTATGGTTTTGTTATTATTATTATTATTTAGCTCCCACAGTTTTTTTATTATTATTATTATTATAACTCTTCACGATTCTTGTTCTACAATTTCGTCTTTCACAATTTTTAACCCTACGATTTTTGTTCCTATGGTTTTATTATTATTATTATTATTATTTAGCTCCTACGATTTTATTATTATTATTATTTAATCTACACGATTCTTGCCCACGATTTTATTATTATTATTATTATTATTATTTATCCCTCACGATTCTTGTCCTTACAGTTTTATTATTATTATTATTATTATTATTATCACTGGTCAATGAACAAAAATCAGAATACTATTAATAGCACAAATATGCATAAATTAGATATTTTATTTACGAAAATTCATAAATCAAAAATTCTTATTTATAAATTAGAAAAAATCGACTATCTATACTTAATAAATCTTAACAAATTTAATCATTAATCGGAATTTTATTCATAATAAAACCGTCTTATTTTTTTTTATTTAACTAGTATATTTATCTCCTACGATTTTTGCCCCACAGTTTTATTATTATTATTAGCATCAGGAAATTTTTTATGTTGAAGGTTATTGTAATAATTTCGTTTTCAAAGGTTATTGAAGGTTATCGGACCAATAACCTTCGCAAATATTACGTTTATTATGATAAAGTGAAGGTTATTGAAGGTTATTGATATCAATAACCTCCGGAGTATTACGTTTTATTAATAAAAATGAAGGTTTTCGGTACCAATAACCTTCGTAAATATTACGTTTATGTTGGAGGTATTCGAAGGTTATCGGGGTGAAGGACTTCAAAGGCTTACGTTTAAAAAAATTTACTGATGTATNTTATCCCTCACGATTCTTGTCCTTACAGTTTTATTATTATTATTATTATTATTATTATCACTGGTCAATGAACAAAAATCAGAATACTATTAATAGCACAAATATGCATAAATTAGATATTTTATTTACGAAAATTCATAAATCAAAAATTCTTATTTATAAATTAGAAAAAATCGACTATCTATACTTAATAAATCTTAACAAATTTAATCATTAATCGGAATTTTATTCATAATAAAACCGTCTTATTTTTTTTTATTTAACTAGTATATTTATCTCCTACGATTTTTGCCCCACAGTTTTATTATTATTATTAGCATCAGGAAATTTTTTATGTTGAAGGTTATTGTAATAATTTCGTTTTCAAAGGTTATTGAAGGTTATCGGACCAATAACCTTCGCAAATATTACGTTTATTATGATAAAGTGAAGGTTATTGAAGGTTATTGATATCAATAACCTCCGGAGTATTACGTTTTATTAATAAAAATGAAGGTTTTCGGTACCAATAACCTTCGTAAATATTACGTTTATGTTGGAGGTATTCGAAGGTTATCGGGGTGAAGGACTTCAAAGGCTTACGTTTAAAAAAATTTACTGATGTATTATTTAATCTTCACGATTCTTGTCCTCACAGTTTTATTATTATTATTATTATAACTCTCACAGTTTTATTATTAATATTATTATTTAGCCTTCACGATTTTTACACCATAGTTTTATTATTATTATTATTATTATTTAGTCTTCACAATTTTTACCTATACTTGCCGTCCAAATTCAAAATCCAAATACTGAAATCCTAAATGCTAAAATCCCAAATTTCAAATTACAATTACAGTCAAATCTATGTATAATCACCTCGTATATAATCACTTTTCATTATAATTACCGTTTTTTTTGGTTCCAAATTTTTTATATTAATTTTCCCTATATATAATCACCTTATATATTAATTTTATATATAATCACTATCACCACTAATTATAATCCCATCTATACGTGTTGCCCAAATCCCAAATAATTTGGGATTTGGGACGCCAAAATGTACAAATTATTAGTATTTGGGATTTCGGCAAAAAATACTAATTATAATTTGGGATTTGGGATTTCGGCATTTGGGATTTCAGCATTTAGATTTTGAATTTGGGCGGCAGGTATAATCTCATCTATAAGAAATTTTCCCATGTATAATCATATATTTTATGTGATCTATTAGTAACACTGGTCGAAAATTTATAAAACCTACACCTATCGGGTACCAGATAGGTGTAGGTTTTATAAATTTTCGACCAGTGTAATATATTGTCTTCTGACTTGAAAACATAGATCACGCATTAAGTTCAGTTAGTAAAATTTCAAACTTGTGATTACACCAATCACATGCATTAAGTTATGCATTACACGTGTTAATTTTTAAATTAAATCAAGCTGTGCTTGTTAATAAAATTTATAATCACCAGTAATATCTTTTTTCTATGTAGTGATTATATATAAATTTTTTGTAATATCACATTTGCTTATAATTACCATCAAAATTTGATCCCGAGGTGATGATTATATATAGGTCTGACTATAGTATCTTTTGTTAAAATTCCAAATTTCAAATACTAAATACTAGTAATTTGTACATTTTAGTGTCTTAAATTCCAAATTATTTGAGATTTGGGCAACATGTATATTCTTGCCCCCACGATTTTATTATTATTATTTTTTTTAAATTTTTAAAAAAAATATTTTAGATATTAAAATTTTAAAATTTAAACATTGTATTTATTATTAAATTTTTTTTATCACACTTGTTTAAGTGTGACATGATTTGATTAACTAGATTAAATTAATAACTATACTTGAAGTTTTTAAAAATTTTCAGAATTTTTTGAAATGTAATTTTTTTCAAAATGTAATAAATATGTATAAAATTATGAAAATCTTATAAAATTTTTTTGAAATGTAAAAATCTGTAATTTTATAAATCAAATTATTATGTATTAAAATCTTTTAGAGACATATGTAATATTATAAAAAAATCTCCATATAAATTACAGAAATTTTACGTTCCATAATAATTACAAAATATTATATCTATTAAAACTTTTTAATGTTGTATCAAAAATTTTATTTATTTTTTTTCATTTAACTACATTAAGAAATTTTTTATAATAAAATAATTTCATTTTCAAAGGTTATTAAAGGTTATTGAACTAATAACTTTCCATATAGGCTGATTGCGAAAGTCTTAAAATTTTAGATCAAATGATATCCTTTTAGTCAATTATAATTTTATTTATTTTTTCGAAGAAATTTAAAAATTGAAAAAATCTTAATATTTTATTAAGGAAACTACTTTTCAACTTCTAAATAAAAATATTCAGCACAAAATTTTAAGTAAATAAGAGTTTAAATATAAGTAGACCTGTTATTAAGTGTTTGTCAACTCATCAAACCTGACCCTAACCCATCAACCCAACCCCTTACCCTGCGAAAATTTGTTTTATTTCTTTCTTAAAAGATTTAATAAAGTTATTTTATCTTATTTTTTCTTTTATTTTATTTACTTTATTCCAAAAGAATAACTTTACTTAGTAGTCAAAATCTGTTATCAATAAGTTTTATTAACTTTATTAAGAGGTAAATAAAAAAAATTTTGGTGTAACAGATTATTAGTCAATTTTTATAATTAGCCGATATGCACAAATATTACATTTTTTATAATAAAATAAAGATTATTAAAAATTATTAATATCAATAACCTTTGTAATATTAAATTTTATTAATAAAAATGAAGGTTTTTGGTATTAATAACTTTTATAAATATTATGTTTATATTGGAAGTATTTAAAGATTATTGAAATGAAATACTTCATCAGAAAACTTTTCGGGATGTAAATTTACAGAAAATTTACGGAACCTACAGAAATTTACACCTAAAAAAATTAATTTTTTTGACTTTAATCACTATTTATAAGACAGAGAGCGATTTTTTACTAAGATATTCCTATGACAGATCGAAAGATCTGGTTCTTAGCTACAATATGATATATGTTTCATTTCTGTAACATCAATATTCGCAAAGATATTCGCGTTTAAAGTTTTATAACTATGAAAAAATTTCCATGAAAATTTTCTGAAAATTTTCGTAATTCTGCCAGAAATTTCTATGACATCACATAAATTTCCGGCAGAATTACAGAAATTTTCGAAAAATTTACGTGGAAATTTTTTCACAGATGTGAAACTTTAAACGTGAATATCTTCATGAATATTGATGTTACAGAAATTAAACATATATCATTTTGTAGCTAAGAACCAGATTTTTCGATCTGTTATAGGAATATTTTAGTAAAAAATCGCTCCCTGTCTTATAAATAGTAATTAAAGTCAAAAAAATTGATTTTTTTAGGTATAAATTTTTGTAACTATATATATTTAAAATATACTAGAAATATATTTAAAATATCCTTGATATCTTTAATATTTGAAACTTAGCAAAAATCAATTATTTAAATTATATACCATTATATTTAAAATATTATTAAAATATATCTAAAAAAAATTTTTATAATTAAAAAAATATACTTAAAATATACTTCTGTTTTTTAATAAGTATATTTTAAGTATATTTTAATAATATTGACTTAGATATTTTAAATTAATAAATTTATGTACATTATTAAAATATACTTAAAATATACTTTTAATAAGTATATTTTAAATATATTTTAAAAATATAAACTTAGATATTTCGAGTTAATAAATTTTATATATATTTTTAAAATATACTTAAAATATAATAAAAATCAAGTGATATATAATTTGTAACATGTAAAAATTTGTTTTTATTAATTAATTTTTACTATAAATATAAAGAAATATTGAAATTTTTTAAATTTATCAAAGTAAACTGCCTTTAAGCAACTAATTAAAATTATTTAAAAGGTATGAAACTACTTAAATATTAATTTTCGTTAAGCTAGTTTACAAATGGACCAAATAATAAATTTTTCTTTAATTACAAATATTTATGAATTTTTTACACTATTATTTCACTTCCAAAACTTTGTAACATAATTTTGACATTTTGATTAAAGTAAACTGCCTTTAAATGACTAATTAAAATTGTTCAGAAGGTATGAAATCACTTGAATCTTAATTTTCACTAAGTTAATATCAAATTATAAATTTTTCTTTAATTATAAATATTTATGAATTTTTTTATACTTTAGAACTTTGTGATATAATTTCAACACTTTGATCAAAGTAAACTACCTTTGAACAACTAATTAAAATTGTTCAGAAGGTATTAGCTTACAAATGAATCAAATGATAAATTTTTCTTTAATCACAAATCATGAATTTTTTACAATACTATTTTACTTCAAAAACTTTGTTATATAATTTTAACACTTTGATCAAAGTAAACTGCCTTTGAACAACTAATAAAATTGTTCAGAAGGTATAAAATCACTTGAATCTTAATTTTTGCTAAGCTAACTTACAAATCGATCAAATTATGAATTTTTCTTTAATTATAAATACTCTTAAATTTTTTTACACTTCTAGAACTTTGTGATGTAATTTCAATACTTTGATCAAAGTAAACTGTCTTTGAATGACTAATTAAAATTGTTTAGAAGGTATGAAATCACTTGAATCTTAATTTTCGCCAAAATAGCTTACAAATCGATCAAATTATAAAGTTTTCTTTAATTATAAATACTCACAAATTCTTTTACACTTTAGAACTTTGTGACATAATTTCAATACTTTGGTCAAAGTAAACTGCCTTTGAATGACTAATTAAAATTGTTCAGAAGGTATGAAATCGCTTGAATCTTAATTTTTATTAAACTAGCTTATAAATAGACCAAATAATAAATTTTTCTTTAATTATAAATACTCACGAATTTTTTTACATTTCCAGAACTTTGTGACTTTACTTTTAAAGTAAACTGTCTTTGAACGACTAATTAAAATTGTTCAGAAGATATGAAATTACTTGAATCTTAATTTTTACTAAACTAGCTTACAAATCGATCAAATTATGAAGTTTTCTTTAATTATAAATATTCATAAATTTTTTTACACTTCTAGAACTTTGTAATGTAATTTCAATACTTTGATCAAAGACACTGTCTTTGAATGACTAATTAAAATTGTTAAGAAGATATAAAATTACTTGAATCTTAATTTTCATTAAGCCAGCTTGCAAATGGATCAAATAATGAATTTTTCTTTAATTATAAATACTTACGAATTTTTTTATACTTCCAGAACTTTGTAGCTTCACTTCCCAAAATTTATAACGTAATTTTAATGCTTTGGTCAAAGTAAATTGCCTTTGGACGACTAATTAAAATTGTTTAGAAGATATGAAATTACTTGAAGATTAATTTTTGTTAAGCTAGCTTACAAATGGATCAAATAATGAATTTTTCTTTAATCATAAATACTTACAAATTTTTTATACTACTATTTCACTTTCAAAACTTTGTAATGTAATTTCAACACTTTGGTCAAAATAAATTGTCTTTAAACAATTAATTAAAGTTGTTTAGAAGATATGAAATTACTTGAATCTTAATTTTCATTAAGCTGACTTATAAATATATTAAAATACATTCGAATCTTTAATTATAAATACTTTTAATTTTTTTATTCTTTTAAAATTTAGATTGGATTGCAAATACAGGATAATATTTTTCTTAACAGCTATATATTTATAAATTTTTAATCATTTTTAAGACTAAATAAAATTATTCTTTTAAAAATAAAATACATTATAAAATTTCCAACCCTATTTTTTGAGGTTGTTATTTATATTAATTCTATATTGATATTGTTATAAATATTATATCATATGATTTTATTGATTAATTTTTGCATATAAATCTTTGTTTTAATGACATTCTTATGTTTATTTCAAGTTTATTTCTACTTAATTATTATATAATCTTGAACTTTTTAAATTTCGTTTACTTAAATTAATGTTTTAATTTTATTGAATCTCAAGTTTATTTATTTTAAGATATTTTTAAACTTTATTTATTTTAAAATAATTTTAAACTTTATTTACTTTAAAATAAATATTAAACTTTATTTACTTTAAATATTTGAGTTTATTTTTTAGAATGTATATATACTTGTATCTAAGGGTGGAAGGCTCAATTGATATGAAGGCTGGTTCAATAATTGCGCCTTTGGTTAATTAATTTTGCGCCAGCTAAATTCTAGCTAAATTCTGGCTCAAAGGCTAATTAAATTGCGCCGGCTAAATTCTGGCTCAAAGGCTAATTAATTTTTTTCTGGCTAAATTCAGGCGCAATTTCTGATTGGCTGGCGCAATTTTGGTCACGTGACAAAAGGTTGATCAGATAAAATTTTTAATTAATTTTACCGATATTAATATTTTAATATATTGTTTTAAAATAGCTATAACTTAGTCAATTTTAATGTTACAGAAATGAAATATATATCATATTGTAGCTAAGAACCAGATCTTTCGATCTGTNCTGATGTTATATCATGTGATACTGTTCCTATTGAGATAACAAATGTCACGGGTAAGGGTGGAAGGCTCAATTGATATGAAGGCTGGTTCAATAATTGCGCCTTTGGTTAATTAATTTTGCGCCAGCTAAATTCTAGCTAAATTCTGGCTCAAAGGCTAATTAAATTGCGCCGGTTAAATTCTGGCTCAAAGGCTAATTAATTTTTTTCTGGCTAAATTCAGGCGCAATTTCTGATTGGCTGGCGCAATTTTGGTCACGTGACAAAAGGTTGATCAGATAAAATTTTTAATTAATTTTACCGATATTAATATTTTAATATATTGTTTTAAAATAGCTATAACTTAGTCAATTTTAATGTTACAGAAATGAAATATATATCATATTGTAGCTAAGAACCAGATCTTTCGATCTGTAATAGAAATATCATAGTAGAAAATCGCTCCTAGTCATGTAAAATTGATTTGAAATTAAAGCTAAAATTAATTATTTTTAAAAATTTAAAAATAATTATTTAATAAATTTTATAATTGCGCCAGCCAATCAGAATTGCGCCATTATTTAGCCTTTGCGCCAGAATTTAGCCATTGCGCCTGATTGCGCCGTGGCTAAATTCTGGGCTCAATTAGCTAAATTAAATCTGGCTAAATTCCTGGCTCAATTCGTATTGCGCCTACCATCACTACTTGTATCTATTATTATATAATCATAAGTATTATTGAAAATTTTATTTACTTTAAGGTAATCTTAAATTTTAAATTAATTTTAATTTTATATTTATTTAAAGTAATTTTAAGCTTTATTTTTTTTTAATTTATTTTATAAGTTTTATTTCAAACAGGCACAAATACACATGTATAAATATTATTTAAAATAATTTTTTCTTAAATTCTTTATATTAAATTAATTATATATTTTGACTTTATTTAAACAGGAAACGATTTTCTACTATGGTATTTCAGTTCTTGACTACACAATGATATATTTTTTATTTTTGCATCAATATTCATCAAGTTGTTATAATTTTATCTGTATTTTTTATGATTTATGCTATACCTGCTGCCCAAATTTAAAATCCAAATGTCGAAATCCCAAATGCCAAAATCCCAAATCCCAAATCCCAAATCCCAAATTCCAAATTATAATTAGTATCTTTTGCCAAAATCCCAAATCCCAAATCCCAAATACTAGTAATTTGTAGTGTTGTTAACGGTCCGGCTTGGTTCGACTTGAGACCTAAGTCAAGCCAAACCGTTAACAAGTCAAGCTGAACTGGACCGAACCCCATCGACTTGAAAGTACAAGTCAAACCAAGCTGGACCGAACCGTTCAAGTCGATGGGGCCGAATGGGGTTGATGGGGTCGATAGGTTGACTGGCCCCATCAGCCCCATTAACCCCATCGACTTCGATTACAAGTCAATGGGGTTGATGGGGCTGATGGGATTAATAGAATTAATTAATTCAAAATTATTATTATTATTTATTTTCCATCGGTCCCATCAACCCCATCAACCCCATCGACTTATAATCAAAGTCGATGGGGTTGATGGGGCTGATAGTTAATCAATTAAAAATTATTATTATAAAATAAAATATAAAAATAATAACACATGATATAGTTCAACTCTATTAGTCCCATCGGTCCCATCAGTTCCATCAACTTCAATTAGAAGTCGATAGAACCGATAGGGTCAATTAAATTTATTAATTAAAAATTATTATATTATAAAATAAAATAAAACGTAAAAATAATAACATGTGATCGGCCCCATCGGTCCCATCGACTTACCATCGACTTGGCGACTTGAAGTTAAGCCAAACCGCAAGTCGATCGACTTGAAGTCGAACCGGACCGATGACTTGAAACTCTCAAGTCGAACCGGTTCAGCCCCATCGGTCCGGTCCAGTTTGGTTCAGTCCGGCTTGGACTTAACAACACTAGTAATTTGTACATTTTGACATCCCAAATCCCAAATTATTTGGGATTTGGGCAACACGTATAATTTATGCATTAGTTATAAAATGATATGTATTTTATTTTTGTAATGTTAATATTTATCAAGTTATTACAATTTAAAGTTTCATACTAATTTATTAAATAAATTTAAATATTTTTTGAGTTTTATTTCTTATTTTTTATTTTTTATACTTTATTTTAAATGTATTCAAATATGTATATATATAATATATAATATTTAATATTAAAAATAACTTAATAAATATTTAATAAATACTTAAATTTAATTTAAAATATTATTAAATAAATTTAAAATATTATTTCATTTTTATTACTTAATTAAATCAATAAATTCAAGTATATTTTAAATATATTTTAAGTATATTTAAGTATATTTTAAATATATGTATCATATAAATAAATTGATAAATTTAAGTATATNTAATTTATGCATTAGTTATAAAATGATATGTATTTTATTTTTGTAATGTTAATATTTATCAAGTTATTACAATTTAAAGTTTCATACTAATTTATTAAATAAATTTAAATATTTTTTGAGTTTTATTTCTTATTTTTTATTTTTTATACTTTATTTTAAATGTATTCAAATATGTATATATATAATATATAATATTTAATATTAAAAATAACTTAATAAATATTTAATAAATACTTAAATTTAATTTAAAATATTATTAAATAAATTTAAAATATTATTTCATTTTTATTACTTAATTAAATCAATAAATTCAAGTATATTTTAAATATATTTTAAGTACATCAGGAAATTTTTTATGTCGGAGGTTATTGTAATAATTTCGTTTTCAAAGGTTATTGAAGGTTATCGGACCAATAACCTTCGCAAATATTACGTTTATTATAATAAAGTGAAGGTTATTGAAAATTATCAATATTAATAACCTTCGGAGTATTACGTTTTATTAATAAAAATGAAGGTTTTTAGTACCAATAACCTTCGTAAATATTACGTTTATGTTGGAGGTATTCAAAGGTTATCGGAGTGAAAGACTTTGAAAGCTTACGTTTAAAAAAATTTACTGATGTATATTTTAAGTATATTTTAAATATATGTATCATATAAATAAATTGATAAATTTAAGTATATTTTAAATATATTTTAAATATATTATTATATATTTAAAATATATTATTATATATTTAAAATATACTTACTCATTACTTAGATTAAGTATGTTTAAGATAGATATTAATTATATTTTAAGTATATTTTAAATATATTTTACTGTAATTTTAAATATGATGGATTTTATACTTAAATATACTTAAAATATATCCAAAATATATCCAAAATATTATTGAAATATACTTATTTTTAAATATATTTTAAGTATATTTTGAATATATTTTAGATATGTATATTTCTTATAGAGATATATACTTTTCTCAAATGACAATATTAAAAAAATATAATTGAAAAATTTTTACTTATAAGAAAACTTAATATTAATATATTAATATCTCAATATTGATATAATAAATAAAATTAAGTAAAAACAAGATAATAAATAAATATTAAAAACATATATACTTAAAAACTATTATATAAAATACTAATTAAATG
This sequence comes from Diversispora epigaea, assembly GCA_003547095.1. Classification (NCBI taxonomy): domain Eukaryota; kingdom Fungi; phylum Glomeromycota; class Glomeromycetes; order Diversisporales; family Diversisporaceae; genus Diversispora; species Diversispora epigaea. The sequence goes on along the minus strand of PQFF01000171.1, from coordinate 105,123 downwards.
AATAAAAATTGAAATGAATCAAAATTTCTATTTATAAATCAACTATCTATTTAATAAATTTTAGTAAAACTTATTATTACACTAGTTAAATAAAAAAAATAAAACAATTTTATTATGAATAGAATTAATAACAAATTTTACTAAATATAAGTAAAAATATCTGTTATAATTATTTACAAGAGTTGCAACTAGTTATAATTAATTACAATTAATTTACTATACAATAAAATTAATAGTTGGACCAATTAAATCTTTGTTATAAAAAAATTTATTAATCTTATATTGTCTGGTGCAAAAAGATTTACATCTCAAAAAGATGTTAATAAAATTTTTTTTTATTAAGTAGCTATTTTTTTTTTTATTTAAATCACATCCATACATGTTCAGAAATATAATTATATAAATTTTATATCAAATTTATGCATCATTATCAGAATCTCATTGGTCATCAAAGTCTTTATTGATTTATTGCGTATCTTTATCAGACTCAAAATATTCATTGACATTTTTAAGTGTTTTTTTTCAAAACTCAACTATAATTTGTGAATTAATTTTATTTTTAAATGCATTTAAATATATATTTCGTATAGATAAAAACTTTGTATGTGGATCTGATCTTGCAACTTTGCCCTTTACAACCATCTAAACACTTTAAATTGGCTGAAGTTCACAGTGATAAGGAGGAGTAAAAAAAACTTGTGTCAAAATAGCAAAACAATATGACCATCAAGTAAATGGTACCCTTTCTTTGTTTATTTGAACTAATTTAAAAAGTCCAATCTTCATAGCTCACTAGAAAAAGTGTAAAAGTTCTGCAATATTTTCATCAGGTTGAAATTTAAGTCGTCCAAGAATTTTTTGTGATGTAAATGTACCGCTATTATGCCTGTTCCAGTCTGATACCACATCTCTAACTGTTCTCTCAGCAACACCCAATACTTCAGCAACTCACTTACGTAATATAAGCTTTTTATGATCTTCTCCTAGGAAAATAGTATCAGAAAAGTAATAGTAAATGTTAATTATCATCGATTTTTCATTCTCTGTTAGTGGTGTACCATTTCGTTTCAAAGGAGAAGGAAGCATATTAAAGTAAAAAAATTTTTGCAGCAGATACATTTGGTTATGTTCTATAAAACATATGAATTTCAAATTGTCATGTTAGTTGTACAACATTTTTTATTTGGTGTGAGTCACATTCTTTTTTGGTGAGGTGCAAATCTTTTTGCACCAGACCATAATGAAATTTAAAAAAAAATCTAGTATAACATATAACAAATATTTTTAAAAATTTGTTATATATTTTATTAATAAAATTGAAATTATAATTTTTTATTTATTTATTAAATACAATATATATTTAATAATCATCTTCATTAAAATTATTAATAAAACTATCAAAATTACTTTATTTCATTGAAAAAAAGTAATATCTTATAATTTTTTTTTTGAATTTTTTTATATATTTAATTTAATTTTTTTTTGTATTAAAATTTTCCTCCTATTGTTCTAAATACAAAATTAGTTTATTATATAATTCAATAGCTTTATTATAATAATTAGTAAAAGATTTAAATTATTATTAAAAAAACTTGCTGCTAAAATTTCATTATTAGTTTTTAGCATTAAGAGAATTTTCAAAATTTAATTTATCAATTAATATTTAAATCTCGTTCAATTCATTTGTATCATCTACTATAATCTCATTAGTATTCATTTCAACTATCATGTTATCTAAATTAATTTTAAGTAACAATTATTAATTGTAAATTCAGTAATATTATTTTATATGCAAGTAATATATTTAATATATTTTTTGATATTAATTTCAATTAGTTTAAAATTATATTTATTATATTTATCAAGAGCTTTAACATAATTATTTAAAAATAATTTTTAATACTGTATCTAAAATTATTAAATTAGAATTATTATAAATTTTAATTAAATAATAATTTACAAATATAAATTTTATTTGCCTTAAAACTATTAATAATTTTTTGATTGCAAGATTGTAAATATGTAATGATATTTAAAGATAAAAATTCAATAGTATTATTTATAACATATATAGTTTTATAAAGAATATATATAAATATATTATTAACAAGAAAAATAATTTTTCTGTTTTGTATTTTCATTTTTATATCAAATTTTTTAATGTAATTATTTTAAATTAAAACTTACATCTAACTTTTTAAATTTTAATAATAATTAACTAGAAGAGTTTTTTTGTTTATATATTTAAGTGCTATAAATTTTTATATTTATAAATAAATAAAAGTTTGAGTTTTTTAGTTTCTGTTATATTGTAGATAAGTAAAACAATTATACAATTTTTTAATTATTTTGTTTCTAATATTGATTAGTTAAAAATTGTATAATTAGATTTTATTTTTCAAAAAAGACCTGTTTTGTCACAATTAAAAATATTTTGAAGATCATAATTTTTTAATATTATTATATATTTCATTAAAATCTTGAAATGGAGCACTAGATACTTTTCTATAATATTGTTTGAAATTATAATGCCTTTTAAAATTATATCAGTAAATTTTTTTAAATGTAAGTTTGTGAAGTATTTCACTCCAATAATCTTCAAATACCTCCAACATAAGTGTAATATTTACAAAGGTTATTGGTACCAAAAACTTTCATTTTTATTAATAAAATGTAATATTACATTATCACTTAATAAATTTCAATTGTAAATAAAATTTTATACAGAATAATTATAACAAAAGTAATTTTAGAATTGATTGTTTTTTTCAAGAAAACAGATATACCAAATTTCATAAATGATTACAAAAAAATTAACTCTTAAAATTGAAATTTTATATATCATTAATAAATTTTTTTAAATGTAAGCCTTCGAAGTAGTATTGTTAAGTCCAAGCCGGACCGAACCAAACCGGACCGGACCGATGGGGCTGAACCGGTTCGACTTGAGAGTTTCAAGTCATCGGTCCGGTTCGACTTCAAGTCGATCGACTTGCGGTTTGGCTTGACTTCAAGTCGCCAAGTCGATGGTAAGTCGATGGAACCGATGGGGCCGATCACATGTTATTATTTTTACGTTTTATTTTATTTTATAATATAATAATTTTTAATTAATAAATTTAATTGACCCNTTAAAATTATATCAGTAAATTTTTTTAAATGTAAGTTTGTGAAGTATTTCACTCCAATAATCTTCAAATACCTCCAACATAAGTGTAATATTTACAAAGGTTATTGGTACCAAAAACTTTCATTTTTATTAATAAAATGTAATATTACATTATCACTTAATAAATTTCAATTGTAAATAAAATTTTATACAGAATAATTATAACAAAAGTAATTTTAGAATTGATTGTTTTTTTCAAGAAAACAGATATACCAAATTTCATAAATGATTACAAAAAAATTAACTCTTAAAATTGAAATTTTATATATCATTAATAAATTTTTTTAAATGTAAGCCTTCGAAGTAGTATTGTTAAGTCCAAGCCGGACCGAACCAAACCGGACCGGACCGATGGGGCTGAACCGGTTCGACTTGAGAGTTTCAAGTCATCGGTCCGGTTCGACTTCAAGTCGATCGACTTGCGGTTTGGCTTGACTTCAAGTCGCCAAGTCGATGGTAAGTCGATGGAACCGATGGGGCCGATCACATGTTATTATTTTTACGTTTTATTTTATTTTATAATATAATAATTTTTAATTAATAAATTTAATTGACCCCATCGGTCCTATCGACTTCTAATTGAAGTTGATGGAACTGATGGGACCGATGGGACTAATAAAGTTGAACTATATCATGTGTTATTATTTTTATATTTTATTTTATAATAATAATTTTTAATTGATTAACTATCAGCCCCATCAACCCCATCGACTTTGATTATAAGTCGATGGGGTTGATGGGACCGATGGGACTAATAAAGTTGAACTATATCATGTGTTATTATTTTTACATTTTATTTTATAATATAATAATTTTTAATTGTTTAACTATCAGCCCCATCAACCCCATCGACTTTGATTATAAGTCGATGGGGTTGATGGGGTTGATGGGACCGATGGAAAATAAATAATAATAATAATTTTGAATTAATTAATTCCATTAATCCCATCAGCCCCATTGACTTGTAATCGAAGTCGATGGGGTTAATGGGGCTGATGGAGCCAGTCAACCTATCGACCCCATCAACCCCATTCGGCCCCATCGACTTGAACGGTTCGGTCCAGCTTGGTTTGACTTGTACTTTCAAGTCGATAGGGTTTGGTCCAGTTCAGCTTGACTTGTTAACGGTTTGGCTTGACTTAGGTCTCAAGTCGGACCAAGCCGGACCGTTAACAACACTACTTCGAAGTCCTTCACTCTGATAACTTTCGAATACCTCCAACATAAACACTGGTCGAATGAACAAAAATCGGAATCCTATTGATGGCGGAAATATGCATAAATCGGACATCCTATTTGTGAAAATTTATAAATTGGAAATTCCTATTTATAAATTGGAAAAAATCGACTGCCTATACTTAATAAATCTTAGCAAATTTAGCCATCAATCGGAATCCTATTCATGATAAAACTGTCCTATTTTTTTCCATTTGACCAGTGAAATGTAATATTTACGAAGGTTATTGGTACCGAAAACCTTCATTTTTATTAATAAAACGTAATATTGCAGAGGTTATTGATATCGATAACCTTCAATAACCTTCACTTTATTATAATAAACGTAATATTTGCGAAGGTTATTGGTCTGATAACCTTCAATAACCTTTGAAAACGAAATTATTACAATAACCTCCGATATAAAAAATTTCCTGATAATAAAATAAATAAAAATAATTTTTTATATATAAAATTTCAATTTTCAAGAGTTAATTTCTCTGTAACTATTAATTTAATTGTTATGAAATTTGATATACCTGTTTTTCTTGAGAAAGACAATTAACCTTAAAATTATTTTTGTTATAATTATTTTATATAAAATTTTATTTACAATTGAAATTTTATTAAGTAACAATTCACCATATTGATCACTTATTTTTGAAAAATTGATATTATTAATTTAATATCAAACAGATCTCAAAAAATCTTCAAATTTCAAAAATTAAAATAAATATAGAAACTATTATTTTAAAATCAATCATTTGTAATATACATGTTGTTAAAATTATTAAATTGAATTAGATGTAATTAAAATTAAAAAAAAATTAAAATTAAGTCAAAGCAAATTTTGATTTTTACTAGTGATTGACACAATTAAATATTGAAATTTTAAGAGTTAAGTTAAGACTATACTTGTATGCAAAATTATTTTGAGGTTCTGAAATTACAATTTTAAAGAAAAAAGTCAAAATAGTTTTTTATAGAAGACAAAATTATTTTACTTAAAACCCAAAATTTTTTAATTATCCAAATAAATTTCTTGATTAAAGATACATATAACTGAGTATTTTTTTTACTTTTATATATATAATAGATTTTACATAAATCTCAAAAAAATGAAATACCTCAAAAATTCAAAATTAATTTTGAGAACATGTATAATTAAAATCAAATTAGTTTTGATGACATGTATAGTTTATAATATAGAATTTTTTAAAGATAAAAATTAAGTGTTACAGTATTTTTGTAAACTACTATATAGCAAGTCAGTAATTTTTTGCCTTTAAAATATCATTAACTTCATATTTATTAACTAAATCTTTATTTTTTAAAAAAAGAGATGATTACTTTTAGAACAAATTTCTTTTTTGCATTGTTGTAAATAATTTATATTTGTTTTTTGACATTTCAAAAAAAAAAATATATATACAAAAAATAAAAAAAAATAAAAATATTTTATTCATTTTGATTATAAATTATAAATTAATAAAGATAACTTCCAAAATTATTATTAGCTATAATGATAGAAATTGTAAATACCTTCTTAATTTTTGTTATAATTATTTAAAATTTTCCTTTATTATATGGAAAAAAAATTTATTATAACAATAAATTTATTATATTTAATATATATAATTATATAAATTTTGTACTATATTATAGCATAATTAATTAGATAAATTCATTATATTAAATTTTTTTTATTATAGAAAATTTGGAACCTTATTAAATATTCATTATATCAAAAAATTCATTACATCAAATTTCGTTGTAGAATAAATTGACTGTACACTATAAGGAAAATTTAATTATTTCATATGTTACAATTAATTGTAACATTTTTTTTAAATTATGGTAGACATTACTAAGAATAAATAAATTAATTTATATGTAAAAATTTTTAATTTATTTCAATTTATAAATAGAAATTTCTGTTTTATAAATTGAAATAAATAAAATATTTTTTATATCATCTGATTTTTTTTTATTTGATCAGTATCCTATTTATGATAAAATTAATATATTTTATCCATTTAAATATATATAACTCAAATACTTTAATCATATCAAATTTTAAATATTGTAATTAAATTTTATTAATATAAATTATATATTATCAAGTAAAATCAATAATGAAATTATTATAATTATATTATCAAAATCATTCATTGTTCACTTCTGTTGTGAAAAAAATATTCTACTTTTTTTCACATTCTTTTTTATTTGAATATTATATCTACATTTTGTTCTTACAAAATTTCCTATATATGTTAATTTTTGTACAAATGAAATATAATTTTATATTTGTATTATTAAAGATTGAAATAAATTATTACAAATAACATTTAATTTATCATCTTTCTATATAATTTCTTCATCAAGTATCAGTATTAGTATCCACTTTAATTATTTGAACATATTTTGTCTTTTTCAACAAACTTTTTTATATAATTTTTCTTTTTCAATATACCAGTCATTAATTATTAATTTTTATATGGCTAAATTAAAAAAATTGATATAATTGATTTGATAAAAATTAATATAACTTTATTTACATCAATTATATTTAACAAATAAAATTATATATTTGTAGCTCTATTAAAATATGATGAGTTTTTTAAAATTACTTTCTTTTTTTGAAAGCTATATCTATTTAAAAGTAGATAAAATTTGATATAACTAAGGTGTTTAAGTTGTACTTAAAAAATTATGTCACAAAATTATAATATTCTTGAACTAATAATTTTTTTAGGTCTATAATTTTGTACTTCAACTAGATTTAGCACTTCTTTTTTTAATTTTTTTCAGGTTTTTAAAACAAATTTATATGATAACCAAAGTATAGGTTTTAATTTCAAGTTTTGAACAAAAGAATTCTTCACTGATATTATATATTCCTTGAGAAGAAAATATGAATTCCATAACCAATTATAAAAATCTTAAAAAATACTGTATTGTGAAGAGATAATTTATAAATATAAATGTGAATATTTATTTTTATTTTAATTCATTTATTAATTAAAATCCAAATCTGTATTCAAAGTTTCAATTCGATTTTTGATTTTAATTCTTAAACTAAAATGGGTTTTTGGCAACTTTGTCATCAATAGTTATGACACTAATCATAGGTATGATTGGAAATAAAAATATTTATATATTACATTATTACCATAATATCGATCTTATCAATCTATATATTTGTTACAATGTTTTTAATATAATATTATTTTATGATCTATTTCTGTAATAGGTGGAAATATTAAGAGAAGTTTATTTGTCTTTGAATCATCTTTTTTATTTACTTGTTTTCTAGATTATAGCTTTATTGTTTATATTGAACTAATGTATTTATATATTTCCTTTTTCTTTATTATTCTTGTATTTATATATACAGATGTAAGAAAAAAATTAATATTTTATTGCAATATTTTTGTGAAATTGTTATTGAAAATAGCAATAAAATATATATAAGTTTTTGGATTTTACATAATTATTTAATTTATTATAAGATATAACAAATGATATATTTTTTTAAAAAAATTTTTGGATAGAAAAATAGATTTCCCGGAATTTTCATTATGTTAGAATTTCCTCTTCCTCTCTACCTTTCGCTAATCCTATTCGATTCATTACAGATCGAAGTGACACCATTAACCACTAGGGAAACGGGGACCGTTGTAAGTCCGGAGCAAATAAATCTAAGCTAAAAAATATAAATAAATAATCTAAAAAAAGAATCGCGATATTATTGGCTGATTATCACATGAAGGACAGAGAAACACCTGTGACTTAAAATTTTTCATAGTGCGTAGAAGTATAGTTCGCTCCGGACAATAACAAATACATTGTACAATCCTCAATACTATATATATATATGTCAATAAATATATTATAATAAAAAAAACATGACATATTATAATGAAACCTTTATAATATTATCTGGTCTCTGTGCCGTATTAACATATTTAACTTTTAATGAAAAGAAATCATTAATTATAAACTCTAAGAATAATAACAATAATAAAAATAATGATAATAGCGAAAATAGTAAAGCATTTTATAATTTTCGTAGAAATTATTTGATAGTATATTTCTTTGGGACGGGTAATTATTATAGTTATTTATTACCTGCAAATAAACCTCTTTATTAATTTTGAAATTATAAAAATAAATAAAAAAAGCGGGAGATTGGCTTCAGGGACCTTATTTATATACTTCATACAAAAACCGTGGATTCGATTTAAATCAAATTGCCATTCTTTTCGTTACTGGATTTTTAGCGAGTGGTATATTTGGAATAATTGTAGGATCAGCCGCTGATAAATAGTGAGCATTATTTTAATAATTTTATTTAATAATTTTATTAAATAATTTTGTTAATTTCATTTATTAATTTCAGTGGAAGAAAAAAATTTTGTTTGGTTTATTCATTACTTTATTCCACTTCTTGTTTAATAATTGTATTATTTTCAAATTTTTATATTTTGTTGTTTGGAAGGTATTTCTTGAACTTTTCTCTTATTCATAAAATTTATCAATTACATTTAAATTTCATTTTCAATTACATTTATCGATTACAATTTTAGAGTATTGGGAGGAATCAGTACATCACTTTTATTTTCAGTATTTGAGGCATGGATGATTAGTGAGCATATGTTAAGAGGTTTGATAATATATAACGATATAACTTAGTATATAATTATATTTACTAATTATATTTACTTATTAATTACAATTTATATAACTTATTTAGGTTTTGATTCAGATTTACTTTCTGATACATTTTCGTATATGTCATTTGGGAATGGATTTGTCGCAATAATTTGTGGACTTTTAGCAGGCGGATTAGAAAAAAATTACGGAATTCTATCACCTTTCATGATGGCAATTGGTTTTTTTATTATTGCTGCTTTAATGATTATAATTAATTGGAATGAAAATTTTGGAAAAATGATTGAACAGGTAATAATTAATATTTAATTATAAAAATATAATATTTATAGTAATATATACTGTACTCTGACAAAGATGATAATTATATATAATTTGTTCTATTTAATTTTCATTCATTAAGAATAATTCTTCAAGAAGTTTAACATCATCATTATCTTATGCAATTAATATTATTAAGAATGGTAAATTATAATCTTATCTGTTATACAATTATTAATAATAAGAACAATAATTAACAATGACAATATCATTATTATTTAGATTCTTTTATATTAGTTCTAGGAGCTGTCCAATCTTTATTTGAAGCATCCATGTATATTTTTGTATTTCTTTGGGGTCCATTATTAGAAATCCAGCATAAATCAAACTTTAACTTGTACTCTAAAGAAGAATTATTACCTTTTGGTTTAATTTTTTCTAGGTATATAAAATCTAATTTAATTTAATAATAATTTTTCAAATTTATTAATTATTTAATTAATAATTTTTTTTGTAAAAGTTTTATGGTTGCAATTATGATTGGATCTTTAATTTATGGTCACATGAGTGGATCTAAAAATATTTCATTATCCACTATTTCCCATTTCAATTTGTTGATAGCATCAATTTCATTATTAATATCTACATTTGTTAAAGTAAGTATTCTTTATTATTATTATTATATAATGTGTAGGTTGAAAATTTAAAACATTTGATTATTTTATTTATTTGTTTTATTTTTTAAAGAATGAATTATTATTATTCTTTTTTTTTACCATTTTTGAATTTACATGTGGTATTTATTTTCCATTAATTGGAACATTACGAGCAAAAGTTGTTCCTAAAAATTTACATGCTACAATAGGAAATTTATTTAGAGTGCCTTTAAATTTAATAGTTGTAACTATATTGGTAAATAAAAGTTTATTTTAATTCAAATATATATATATTTTTTTTTTGAAAATTTATTATTTCTAATTTTTAAAATTTTTATTTTTTTTTATAAATAGACCAGTGAATTTTTAATATCAACAAAATGTTTATTATGTAGCTTATTACTCTTTATTGCTTTTATATTGTCATTTGCTCTTCCAAAAACAATTTAAAAACATAAATTATAATTATTACATAATTTATTTAATTAGTAAATTTTTAAATTTATAATTACATCTAAGCTATGAGATTATATATTAGTTTTTAACTAATAAAATTAAGTTTTACTATTTGTTATTATATTATATTCATAATCTTTAATTTTATTATTTCAAATATTTTACTATTTATTTTTATTTTTTGTTTTAGCAAGGTCTTGTCTCAAAATTTATTAATTAGAAAAAGAGAAAGTTTCTTACAAATATAAGATACATGACTTATTTCAATAATTATTATTCAAATATAAGATTTGAACTAACCCAAAGGGACATGCTTACAACCTATCGCTTGACAATTACAATTGTTCTCAGCATGTTAAGGCTCTACCAAACAACCTATTTTATATAACCAAATTCAATTAAAGTTATCTTTAATAATATAATTATATATATATTTATTAAGTAAAAATAAAAAATTGTTTTTGCTTTTACTATTTGAAGAAAAATTATTATTATTGTTATAGTTTTTATCCTGGTTGATATTATTACTATTGTTATTACTATCATTATTATTTACAGTGGCCATCAAAAGTACTGCATCACATGATTTTTTGCCTTCAAAAAAATCTATCTCCCGGACAACCGATTTTACAATGACAGTTATTATACCTATTTTAATTTTTAAGTTTTGAAGATTTTTTTAAATTTTTTTGGTATCAAATTAATAACACTGATTTTTCGCAAATGGGTGATTGACATAAGGAACTGTCACTTAGTAAAATTTCAATTCTGAATAAAATTCTACACAGAGGTGCCACGATAATGGTGGCCAAAAAAAAGATAGTCATTCTTAAAGAGAAATCGTATACCAAATTTCGCGATGATCGGATCAGTAGTTACGGAGAAATTAACTCTTGAAAATCAAAATTTTACATATGAAATAATTAAAAAAAAATGTTTTATATGTAAAATTTTGATTTTCAAGAGTTAATTTCTCCGTAACTACTGATCCGATCATCGCGAAATTTGGTATACGATTTCTCTTTAAGAATGACTATCTTTCTTTTGGCCACCATTATCGTGGCACCTCTGTGTAGAATTTTATTCAGAATTGAAATTTTACTAAGTGACAGTTCCTTATGTC
>PQFF01000171.1:61045-74670 GCA_003547095.1 Diversispora epigaea | reverse complement strand
ATTTTAAGTATATTTTAAAAAATTTTAAGTATATTTTAAGAAATTTTAAGTATATTTTAAGTATATTTTAAGTATATTTTAAAAATTTTTAAGTATATTTTAAAAAAATTTAAGTATATTTTAAGTAATACGACTTCTTATAGGGTATATTAACTAAATTACTATCTATAGGTTGGTTATCATTATTATTAAGTGAATTATTTGTATTATTTGTGTTATTATTATAGTCTGTCATATTTTGTTATTAATATTTGTTTATTCTTTTACTATTGTGACCATAGTGTTTGATCTTGTGTTCCCATGTTATTAAATGAGTTGTTTGAGTGTTGTAAAACCCTGCTCTCCATCTCCGACATCCGGCCTCCCAATTGACTTACCATTGTCAACAATTTCTCCATGGTAGATTTTGGTGTTTCTTCTAATTCTGAACGATTTGTATTGTCCTCTCTATATGCCATTTCATTGTCTATTTCCTCAACAATTTGTTCCAGCGACTTATTCACAGAACCAGTATTATTTTTGTTTGTTCCTGATTTATTAACGCCACTTTCCATATCTTTATTATTAAATTTCCTCATGTTATTAATTATAAATTCCTCTAATTGTTGTAGGCGGTCAGTTAAGTTTTTCAATACACGTTGTTACGATTATTTTTTTTTTACTTATTTACTTTTCTTCTTCTATTTATTTATTTATTTTTCCTTATAATTATATATATATATAATCTTGTATACATATACTTTATATAATTCTTATTATTACTTATTAATGCTTATTAGTATTTAGCATTAGTTATCCTTCCTCACCTACCTCTATTCCGCTTCTATTGTCGTGTCCCTCTTGTCCCCGTCCTTATTATTTTTTTTTTCTTCTCATTATTATTTTCTTTAATTTGTTTGAGAAACGTATGTATAATTTTTCGGCTGCGCCTATCACGTGACACGTGACTTGGAAAATCGAACTGCGGAACTGCGGATGAGCGACCATTCTTCTAAAAGATGACCACTCTTCCTGGCGAAGGAACAATCCATCTAAGAGATGACCACTCTTCGAAGCAGCCATCCATCTACAAGAAGCCAAGTTGTTTAGAAACTAGAATAGACCTTTTTGTTTATTTCTTTGCTTATTTTTCTTTACTTTTATTATGTAACAAATAGATTTCTTTATTTATATGTATAAAGTAGATCTTGAAAAGTATTTAAAGACTTTTAATTTTCTTCCTCATGTAAGAGTAGTGCTAATAGGCCAGAAAAAAGTAATAAAAACGTTTTAATAAAGTTTATAGTTTCTTTATGATATAATCATTTTCTTTAAAAATTTGCTTCGCTTGTATTATCTCTTTAATTTCTTCAATAAAGAAACTGTTTCTTTTTATTTCTTTATATATAAAGCTTGAACAAAATACATTCATTTCTTGTTTTACTGTTATCTTGACCTGTTCCAGATTTTAATCAAATACTATTACATAGTATATAGTCTTAATTTTTTTTCTTTTGGCCGACATAATTTTATTGTTCTCCCGGAAAAGTCACGTGACCGCCGCAGTGTACTTCGTTTTCTTTGAANTGCGGATGAGCGACCATTCTTCTAAAAGATGACCACTCTTCCTGGCGAAGGAACAATCCATCTAAGAGATGACCACTCTTCGAAGCAGCCATCCATCTACAAGAAGCCAAGTTGTTTAGAAACTAGAATAGACCTTTTTGTTTATTTCTTTGCTTATTTTTCTTTACTTTTATTATGTAACAAATAGATTTCTTTATTTATATGTATAAAGTAGATCTTGAAAAGTATTTAAAGACTTTTAATTTTCTTCCTCATGTAAGAGTAGTGCTCTTAGGCCAGAAAAAAGTAATAAAAACGTTTTAATAAAGTTTATAGTTTCTTTATGATATAATCATTTTCTTTAAAAATTTGCTTCGCTTGTATTATCTCTTTAATTTCTTCAATAAAGAAACTGTTTCTTTTTATTTCTTTATATATAAAGCTTGAACAAAATACATTCATTTCTTGTTTTACTGTTATCTTGACCTGTTCCAGATTTTAATCAAATACTATTACATAGTATATAGTCTTAATTTTTTTTCTTTTGGCCGACATAATTTTATTGTTCTCCCGGAAAAGTCACGTGACCGCCGCAGTGTACTTCGTTTTCTTTGAATTTCCTAGTATACATCTAGAATCTTACTAATCAATCTGCGCCTGAATTCTACACCCTTCTTCTTTTGCATATTATTGATTATTCTACATTATTCCCTCCCCCCCCCCGAAAATATTCCTTTTTGTCAAAAATAAACTATTGTCAGTTTCATACCTTCTCTTGTCCAAGATTCTGAATTTCTTTATCTTTTTTTTTATCCACATCTTCAACATCGATTGGATCACTTACCTCTATAACTATTCTTAGTGATAACTACCGGGTTAAACTTGGTAAATTAGCTGAGAATTCCCCACGCTCTCCCAACAGGTAGTATCAACGTTCGATACGGGATAATCTATCTGATTCCTTGTTGTCGTTATTGTTTCGATTCATCGTTTGATCATTTCTACTAACTAATTTACTTCTTTTTGCAGGTTCTCTTGTCACTTCCGCGAACGTTGCCCCTCCGACAGAGCGTTTCAGGTTGTTATATAATGCTGGATTATATTTTTTATATATATTGCCGAATTTTTCGTACTGATCTATTTTTTTTTCTTTATATTGTAGATCTTGTTGTGTTTTGGGACAGTCTTTAGCCAAATGGTTCGTAGAATGGCATTGGTGGCATGTTTTAGTTGATATGTCGACAATAACAAGGTCATATCCTGTAATTTTCCACACCATGCCGATTGCTTTATGTTGTTCTTCTTCGGTAGCGAAGGTTATTATGGCCTCACTTCTTAATACATAATTTCTAGTGCGTGACATGTAGCAGGTCACTGCTCCATATTTTTTAAGATCAGTGAAGATTTCTCTTCCCGTGATACCAGGTGGTAAATTTATTACCTGTGCTGCATATTTACCCTGTGACATGAGATCTTCGATAGATTCTTTCATTCCTGTCACACGTATACAATCATCTCCAATGATAATGCACCATTGTGAAAAAACTTTTTTCACATCTTCTTCTTTTTCAAAAATTACAATAGCCGATTGTCACATTAAGGCCGGCCGCAATGTTAATCTCTCCACTTTTCCGAATTTGAGTTCTAGATCTACTTTTAGTTGATATTTCATGTAATGTGGAATGTCCCACAACTTTACTCCCCTTTTTTCTTCTTTTTCAAGATTCATTCTGAATATTTGCACCCTATGCATGTAAATAGGTGTACCTTCATTTACGCCTACATTTATTTTCTGCGCTATTTGCATTTGTTCTTTGTTAGTAAAAAATGCACAAATCATTTTTTCTTTAGCAAATAGTTGATTGGTAACCAGGGTTACTTGGGTTTTGTTGAAAAAGGATTTTTTAATATGGCTAATTTTATTCCCAACAGTTTTTCCGGCAACTTTTACTGCGTGAGTCCAAATTTTATACTTCGTTGCTTCGAGTTCTTTTCTCCATTGCTAGGGATTGGAACCAGGTCCTTATAAGCCATCCGGATATCCGAATGACTTTAAAATCGGATATCCGGGTGAAAACGAATGATTTTCTAAAAAAAAATTTCACCCGATTTCACCTGGTTTTATCCGGTTTATACTTCGAACCGGGTGATTGTCATAATGATTCGGATTATATTCAATCTGGATAAAATATTTTAATGTTTAAATTTTAAAAAATATATTTTTTATATTTTTTGATTAATAAATTAACCAATCAGAGCATCACATGTGACTTAACTTTTATTCAAATTATATAAACTGGATCAACAAACATCATTATAATTAAAAATAAAAATATCATACGGATGATCCGGGTTCAAAAGTTTAAACCGGGTCACCCGTGATATCCGAGTGAAACCGGATTTTATAAATCCGGTTCTAATCTCTAATCTTCAGTATTATAAGATGCAATAGATTCTTTATCATCTTCAACGAGAATTGGATTTAATTGTTTCTTCTTTTGTTTAGGATTGGTGACTGTGGTCCAAGTACTGTCTTCAAGGTTGCCTCCGAGTATGTTTCCTTCACTGGATACGTTAGTGGTATCTTTGATTTCGAAATCTTCTTCGATTATGTTTTCTTCCAATCTTTCTTTTCCTTTACTGGTGCCGAGGGTTGTTTCAATAATTACTTGAAGAATGTTTTTAAATTCCATATTTTCTGTAGTTTGAGTAGTATCGTTAATTATAGTTACATTTTTCTTTAGTTGTACCTTTTTCGAATTTTCTTTCCTTTGGATGGGATTGTTCTTTTGTCTTTCATTTGATATTCTAATACGTTGGGCATGGTCAGTACCCTTTGATTTAGACCTAGTGTTAGAGCTAACGCTCTCGTTCATGTTTGGTTATTACGAACAAATAAAAATAAAAAACTTTTTCTAAAATTTTACTGCGTATTTTTGTCAATAAAATGTTAAGCGGAAAGAGTTTTTTTTTTTTTCCATTATAAAAATTATGATTTTAGTTTTGGTTTTAAATGACCAGTGTGGTCTCATCTTTATTCAAATACTCATAATATACATCACAATTCAGTAACTTAAATTACAAATATAAAAAAGAATAAAAACTAACTAGCTAAGGGAAATCCCCGCACGGTTTGACCAGCCACCGTAGAACATGTCACCATGATTCTATTTAATAAGATTTTACCCTATTAAAGTCAAATTTACAAAAAGAAACTTTTGAGAGGAAAACAAGATCATATAAAAACCTCTACAGGACATTTTTTACCAACTAACTACTTCCTCACCCTCCTACTAATATAACACCCAAAAATTTACCACTACCTACAAACACCCCTCAACAACTAATTCACATTACTTTCTCCTACACCTATCACCGTAGGCCATCTTACTAACTCAACTATAACACCCATTATTATTATTATCTGCTATAACAATTACTAGGAGTGGTTTCTCATAACCGGATCTTACTCCCATTTTTCGAGAATACATCACTCTTTATAGCATATCCCTACGTCTGCTACGCAATTTCTGGACGCCACCTCTTACATAGCGACTCGTCTCTTCAACTAGATCTCCCCATCGCCTACACCTCCCGCGTCATATTGCTTGTAGTACCTCGTCCCGAGACCTACTAGTTTCGGTCTCACTCAAAGCGATCATTAGTATCTCTACCGCATTTGACCCAAGACTGCATCCCATTTTATCAAGGAAGTTGGTAATAACTGTGCGAACCACAAGGTTCTCCCATACGTCCTTCGGCGCTTTTTCGGTGATAGAAGCCTTTTCAGTGATCTTCCCACTTTTCTCCCAATAAACTGGTTAAGTAACTGACTAACATTAACAATAATAATAATTCAACACCCCCCCTTCAACTTACATCTCACACCCCCGTCCTCCCAACAAACATCACATCACACACCGTTACCACCATTCAACCCCTTAGTACCAACGTACCACCACAAAAATTAATCTAACCACTAATCACTCTACCTAACACTAGTCGAAATGAGGCAAATCGGCTATATCAAAATTCGGCTGACTTTCGGCTGATTGCCAAAAAAAATCAGCCTAAATTCAGCCATTAATAAATTTCCGGAAATTCTGAATTTTGGTCGAAACTTAACTTAAAGTTGATTTTTAAGTTTCGACCAAAATTCAGAATTTCCGAATTCGTGCTGAAATTTGGTACAATATTTTGATACGCTGTTTTGTTGTCGAAATGGACATTTTGAAAATATACTCTTTACGCAAAAATTTATCTTAAATTCGACCGTTTAATAATTTCAGCACGAATTCAGAATTTCCGAATTCGTGCTGAAATTTGGTACAATATATTGATACGCTGTTTTGTTGTCGAAATGGACATTTTGAAAATATACTCTTTACGCAAAAATTTATCTTAAATTCGACCGTTTAATAATTTCAGCACGAATTCAGAATTTCCGAATTCGTGCTGAAATTTGGTACAATATATTGATACGCTGTTTTGTTGTCGAAATGGACATTTTGAAAATATACTCTTTACGCAAAAATTTATCTTAAATTCGACCGTTTAATAATTTCAGCACGAATTCAGAATTTCCGAATTCGTGCTGAAATTTGGTACAATATATTGATACGCTGTTTTGTTGTCGAAATGGACATTTTGAAAATATACTCTTTACGCAAAAATTTATCTTAAATTCGACCGTTTAATAATTTCAGCACGAATTCAGAATTTCCGAATTCGTGCTGAAATTTATACAATATTTTGATGCTGTTTTATTGTCGAAATGGACATTTTGAAAATATACTCTTTTCGCAAAAATTTATCTTAAATTCGACCGTTTAATAATTTCAGCACGAATTCGGAAATTTAATAAAATATTTTAATGCTATTTTACTATCAAAATGTCAATTTCGGAAATATACTCTTTTCGCAAAAATTTATCTTAAATTCGACCGTTAATAAATTTTAGCCAAAATTCAGAATTTCAGATTTTAATTTCAACCAAAATTCAGAATTTCCGAATTCGTGCTGAAATTTATACAATATTTTGATGCTGTCAAAATGTCAATTTCGGAAATATACTCTTTCCGCAAAAATTTATCTTAAATTCGACTGTTAATAAATTTTAGCCAAAATTTAGAAAATTTAATAAAATCTTTATCATTTCGGAAAAAAAATTACTGAATTCGGATGATTTTAATGCAAAATTTCTGATTTATCATTTATTTCTGATTTATTTCTGAATTTATGAAAATTTTAATAAAATTACATAATTCTAATCATTTCAGAATAAAATAAGAAAGATAATTTTTAGCGTAAATTATATTTTCTATTTATTGGATTTACTGCCAAATACTCTTTAGCATTTTTACGATCTGAAATTTTATACTTAACTGGCACAAATCGTCCAAGAATATGATGGACTGGAATAATACAATCTCGGCTTTTAGGATAAAATTCAGTATCCCACAATTCGACATTACACATTTGTTCTTGATTTATGCCGAAATAGAACCGATTCTTGATTTTTTTGTACCAACGAACATATGCCAGATAATGATTTTCCATATTTATTCTATTTGTACTTATTTCATGAACNATACTATCATCTTCAGATGCAAATTTAGCTAGAATATATGAGCTTTTTTGGTGTCTAGGTGAAAATGTTGAACCAAATATTTCGGAACCAATTCGGCAGCAACAATATTTGTTTATTTTTAATGGAATTATTATTGAATTTAAAGAATCGGTTTCAAATGGCTTCCGAAATTTCAAGTTTTCATATGTATCATTATAATAAGCAATCATTAGATCTAAAATTCCATCTGCCGAAAGTGGAATATTTTCTGAAAATGGTTTCAACATTTCACCCGGAAATGGTTCTTTTCCAGAAATAGTTGATTCTTGAATTGTTCTCGAATACATCCAGAATCTTCTTATTTCATCATGACCAAATTGATCCATTTCTGAAAGAGATTCGACGGATTGACGAGTATTAAGAATTTCTAGGCCTTTTGTATTATTTTCAGTATATATCATCTCATTTATTTTATTGTCATTGATTAATCGACGCATTAGCTCTGGTTCGATTTGCCGATGACTATTGGGCAGCGAACCTAATAAACAAAAAATCAGAAAAAAATAATCAGAAAATAATCAGAAAAAAATCAGAAAATAATAATCAAAAAATAATCAAAAAATAATCAAAAAATAATCAAAAAATAATAAAAAATAATCAAAGTATATTAATTTACCAAGTATTCCATTCATTCTTTCAAATGAAAAACACCAAAAAGCATATAATGGACCAAAATCGTGCGAACATGCGCTTAAATGAAGCGACAAGTGAAGATTTGGTGTTATTACATTTCTTCCATATTTTTTCTCAATTAATGTTACAACATCTACTATTTTCTTATGAATTTCATCTAAAGATTTAGTTTCTAGAATTCGATTTACAAAAAGATGACAAATTCGAACAAAATATGTAAGAATCTTCCTATCTACTTCTTCTAAATACTCCCAAAGTACTACAGTAGCATAAATTGAAATAAAAATTCTCCATTGATCGGCAGTAAAATTAGAAAAACCTTCACCACAATAGATTTTTCCCGGAATTCGACCCAAATCGGCGGGAACTTGAAATTCGTTCATTTTTTTTTGAATATTATTTAAATTATTTGATGATAAAACNAATAATCAAAAAATAATCAAAAAATAATCAAAAAATAATCAAAAAATAATCAAAAAATAATCAAAGTATATTAATTTACCAAGTATTCCATTCATTCTTTCAAATGAAAAACACCAAAAAGCATATAATGGACCAAAATCGTGCGAACATGCGCTTAAATGAAGCGACAAGTGAAGATTTGGTGTTATTACATTTCTTCCATATTTTTTCTCAATTAATGTTACAACATCTACTATTTTCTTATGAATTTCATCTAAAGATTTAGTTTCTAGAATTCGATTTACAAAAAGATGACAAATTCGAACAAAATATGTAAGAATCTTCCTATCTACTTCTTCTAAATACTCCCAAAGTACTACAGTAGCATAAATTGAAATAAAAATTCTCCATTGATCGGCAGTAAAATTAGAAAAACCTTCACCACAATAGATTTTTCCCGGAATTCGACCCAAATCGGCGGGAACTTGAAATTCGTTCATTTTTTTTTGAATATTATTTAAATTATTTGATGATAAAACCCCCATATCTACCCAAATTCGTTTCACAATCCATTTTGCAATACCCAAAAATAAACAATGCATAGGATCAACTGTTATAAATCGAATTGGGTCAAAATAAGGTAGGCGCAACAATTCTGACCATCTTACTCCACTATTTTTTGTAAATTTCTTTTTAGCAGAATCTGAATTGCAACCTCTCCATTTTAAAGCATTTTCAAAATATTTGGATGAATCTTTTGCAATAAACCAATTGTCAATATCATCCATTCCAGCGAAATTATGTTGCCGATTTTCGTAATTTGCCTTTTTTTCGCATCGATGGCAAGTTACTAATGCCGAAATGTGACCACAGATTTTTCTAGCAGCAGGTACATCACAAGAAACTAATATTAAAGCTGCCCAGATTTTCTTTTCATTCGGACAATTATTTGTCTTATTTAGAATGATTCCATTCCAAAGTGATTCCAATTCGTCCACAATTGGTGCCAAATAATGATTTATTTTATGTAGGCTAACTTCATTTGGACCCGGTAATAGTCCAAGAATTAGTAGATTTTCGCGCTTAAATCGGATATATCTGGGCAGATTACAAATTGCGGCATAAATTACTCCAGTACTANTTGAATTTTAACTTAAATCTATCCATTGTTGGAACTTGTTCGGATAATATTGTTTGGCATTGGCGATTTCGTCTAGTTGCTGAATTTGGAAATTCGACGTGCCGACATTTCATGATAGAATTGGTATCATTTTCTTTATAATCTTCCACTTCTTGCTTATTATAAAGCTTATGGCATTTCGGACATGTAGGAAAAGAGTAAAAATCATCTCTTAATCCAAGTTCTTTTTTTGTCATATATATTGAATTAGGAAAAGTGTCAAATTCGGAATTGCCGATTTCTGATAACAATAATTTAATGAACTTTATTAATGATTCTGTGGCAGTTTCAGGTAAGTTGAATTTTATCCGAAAGCTCATTATCCATAATAGAATTCATAAATATGAATTATTATTTGTCGATTTTGGATCAATCGGTTCATCAGGATCATAATTTGGTGATGAATAATCTTCAAAAATATTAGAAAATTCATCAGCCAATTCTTCTTCACTTTCGATACTTATTTCTTCCATTTCTTCCATTTCATCTTCAGAAGAAATATTTAAAACTTCATCATCAGTGATTATATTAGAAATTTCAACTGAAATTGGTTGATTTGTATGTCTTTTTGGACGTATTCTAGGCAAAAAGATAAGATTTGAGATGTCATCCTTTTCTATTTCTAGTAGATTAACATCTTGCGTAAGTGTAGTTGATTTTGATGATGAAGATTCATCAATTTCTTCGATTTCTTGCTGATTTTGGAAAGATTCTATTGAAATTTCTGATGACTCGTTAGACAAATCATGAATCACCTTTGTGCGAGGATCTATTAATCTTCCATTACATTTCGGACAATTACATAAAACTAATCTACTACTACTTGATGGTTGATTTGAGGTTGATTCTTCACCAAGTATATTAGAAATTGATCTATTTCTACTATTTCTATTTCTATCCGAAGATGTATCATCTTCATATAATACAGAAGCTAATGATCTTTTTCTTACCATTTTTTCCTAAATTAATATTATTTTTTCTAAATTATTTTTGAAATTTTTTAAAAAATAAAAAGAAATATTCTAAAAATATTCTAAAAATATTCAAAAAATCAATATATAATAAGATCAGAAAAAAATCAATAAGATTTCTGAATCCGAAATTATTTTGATGTAAGAATAGTGTAAGAATAATGTAAAAATAGTGTAAGAATAATGTAAAAATAGCGTAAGAATAGTGTAAGAATAATAAAATTTGCAAATAAAAATGTCTTTTTTTCGCTCTTACTTTAATTCATTACTTTCCCAATTACTCTCTAAAACATCCAATTACTTTCTGAAATATACTTGATTACATTTTTTTCTATTTTTTGCTATACTTTTTTTATACTTTTTTCATTCTGCTTTTTTCTTCTACTTTTTATATACTTTTATATACTTTTTTCGTTTTATTTTTTCGCGTTTTCTCTTTTCTCCTTTTTTTTTCATTCTTCTTTCTCTTTTCTCCTTTTTTTTTCATTCTTNGTGTAGTTGATTTTGATGATGAAGATTCATCAATTTCTTCGATTTCTTGCTGATTTTGGAAAGATTCTATTGAAATTTCTGATGACTCGTTAGACAAATTATGAATCACCTTTGTGCGAGGATCTATTAATCTTCCATTACATTTCGGACAATTACATAAAACTAATCTACTACTACTTGATGGTTGATTTGAGGTTGATTCTTCACCAAGTATATTAGAAATTGATCTATTTCTACTATTTCTATTTCTATCCGAAGATGTATCATCTTCATATAATACAGAAGCTAATGATTTTTTTCTTACCATTTTTTCCTAAATTAATATTATTTTTTCTAAATTATTTTTGAAATTTTTTAAAAAATAAAAAGAAATATTCTAAAAATATTCTAAAAATATTCAAAAAATCAATATATAATAAGATCAGAAAAAAATCAATAAGATTTCTGAATCCGAAATTATTTTGATGTAAGAATAGTGTAAGAATAATGTAAAAATAGTGTAAGAATAATGTAAAAATAGCGTAAGAATAGTGTAAGAATAATAAAATTTGCAAATAAAAATGTCTTTTTTTCGCTCTTACTTTAATTCATTACTTTCCCAATTACTCTCTAAAACATCCAATTACTTTCTGAAATATACTTGATTACATTTTTTTCTATTTTTTGCTATACTTTTTTTATACTTTTTTCATTCTGCTTTTTTCTTCTACTTTTTATATACTTTTATATACTTTTTTCGTTTTATTTTTTCGCGTTTTCTCTTTTCTCCTTTTTTTTTCATTCTTCTTTCTATTATTTCTTATTTTTTCTTTCTTCTTTCTATTATTTCTTTCTTCTTTCTATTATTTCTTTCTTCTTTCTATTATTTCTTTCTTCTTTCTATTATTTCTTATTTTTTTTTTCTTTCCACTTATTTTTTCTTATAATGTCTCAAGAATCGCGAACACCACGAATTCATATAAAAAGACGCGTTGAGCTTTCTTCTTTGCAAAATGAACCTTCTTCTGCTCATAATGAGCCAGAATCTTTCGAAACTTCTAAAAAAAGTGTTGATATTTCTTCTTTAAAAGAAAAATACAATATTCGTCTACCACGATCATATAAGGAACAGACTTCTGCTCCTCAAACTGTACACTTTTCGGAAGAACTTGAAAGTACAATTCCAGAGACAGTAGACAAATTAAAAACTGGTAAATACTTGTATATATTCTATTTGCTGCATTATTTCCGAAATGAGTTCTGTTTCACAAAATATGCTTCCGGATTTTATCTCATTTTCAGAAAATCGAAAATTAAAAGAGGAAATTGCCGAACTTAAAAGGCAAAACTCTCAAATGGAAATTGATTTTGAAGAAAAATTAGAAAAAAGTCAAGAAAATATAAACCAAATGAAGGAGGAAATAGATTTTCTGGCTAATATTAATCAACAATTCGGTGCTGAAAATGATCAGCTCATAAAAAATCTTGATCGATTTCGAAAATATCGAATTCCGGAATCTATTTCAGTAAGATCCAGTCTATACTTGCACGCAAAATTATTTTGGGGCCCTGAAATTGCAATTTTGGGGAAAAAAGTCGAAATAGTTTTTCATAGAAGACGAAATTATTTTATTTAAAACCCGAAATTTTTTGACTACCCAGATTTATTCTTTGATTGAAGATACACATAACTAGGTACTTTTTTTACTTCCATATATAGAATAAATTCTGCATAAATTTCAAAAAGTCGAAATACCTCAAAAATCCAAAATCAATTTTGGGAACATGTATAAATCCAGTCCAGGTGATTCTGGTACCGAATCTGAAATAATTCCTTCAAAACGTCCAAAAGGACGAAAATTAAAATCAAAAAAAATCGCCAAAACAAATAAAGGAAAAAGAGTGTTTGGCAATGATTCAGAAGAAGAAGATACTGAATCAGATGATGAAAAGAATGAAAAAGACGCCAGGGTTAGTAATTCGGTTAGCATTCAGAATGTGATTTTAAGTAATTTCTTGCTAATTTTTTTTATTTTTTTTATTTTTTACAGAATGAAATGAAAACAATTATAAAAACAATTAATTCCGAATTTAGTCTTAACTACGACTAAACATTTACTAGTGCGAATAATTGCGAAATTCGTCGCAAATTAATACCAGAATTACAAAAATCATTAGCACCGAAATTTAGACCTTCGGTTACGCAGTTAACAAAATGGCTCAATAGTATACATAAATCTCGACGAGCCACTGCGCGAATGCGTAATTCTGGAAAACTTCCGAAAGATCTTCGTCGTGTACATGCCAACAATCGGCAAAATGATGTATATAATTTATTATTTACAGTTATTACTTTTATTATGTCAATTATGTACTAAATTATATGATTATATTCTGAATTTAGAAAAAAATCCGTCGTATTAAAGCGGCAAAAGAATTATTTAGAAAAAATGATCCTAATATTACAGACTATAATAAAGAATCATTATTGCGAATGTTGGCGGATCGCGCCTTTCATTCACCAGAAATGTCCGATACCGACGAAGAAGATCGTTCGAAAACAGTAGTAAATGTTTATGATCTTTCCTGGCGGTCTGCGGAGGTTAGTATTTATTTCTGAAATGTTACTGATTTATTACCAATTTATTATCAATTTATTAATGATTTTAATTTATTACCGAAATAATACTAATACTTATTTTTTCTCTTTTTTTTTTTAATATTATATACAAAAAATTATATCCTTTTATTTATTACCGATTTATTACCGATTTATTATCGATTTATTATTGAT
>PQFF01000171.1:7186-59674 GCA_003547095.1 Diversispora epigaea | reverse complement strand
ATTTATTACCGATTTATTATCGATTTATTATCAATTTTATTTTTTTTCTTTTTCAATTTATTACCGAAATATTACTAATACTTATTTTTTCTCTCTTTTTTTTAATATTTTATACAAAAAATTATATTCTTTTATTTATTACCGAATTATTATCGATTTATTATTGATATTTATTTTTTCTCTTTCAAATTATTACTGAAATATTACTAATACTTATTTTTTCTCTTTTTTTTTTTAATATTATATGCAAAAAAACCAATTTCTGATTTATTTCCGAAATACTTTTATTCTTTAACAATTATTATTAATTTATTATCGATTTATTACCGAAATTTCCTTAATACTTATTTTTTTTTTAATCTATTTTCACGTAATATTTAGCTAAAACACTTGCTCAGAAATGTACTTGATCCCAAATCGGCTTCAAGTACTACTGCTCAATTACAACGGAAACGAAACTATTCCGATGAAATTCAGCGGTATGATTTCCCCCCTCCAGCGAAAGCCCCTAATTGGGCATGTAATGAACAAGAAGATGTCGTTTATGACACCGAATTCGTGCAAACGGAGGGGGAAGATGAGCCAAGTTTTGCTAGTACTTCTAGTTCAAAAATTTCGGCTGAACAATAATAATTTTAATAAGTATATAATATATAGACATTTATCAATATATTTTAGGATATTTTAATATTATTTTTATTATTTTTAATGATTATTTTTAGATTATTTAATAAAGAACATTAGCCATTTTCATTTACTTACCGGATTTTAACCAATTCTTGAATATTTGTTTCTGATTTCTATCAGAATTTTGACCAAGTTTACTTTCCGAATTTTGAATATTTGTTTTTGATTTCTATTAGAATTTTAACTAAGTTTTCTTTCCGATTTTTTGAATATTTCTTTCTGATTTCTAGAGTTTACTTTCCGTTTCTTACCGGATTTTGAATATTTCTTTCTGATTTCTATTAGAATTTTGACCAAGTTTACTTTCCGTTTTCTTTCCAAATTTTGAATATTTCTTTCTGATTTCTATCAGAATTTTGACCAAGTTTACTTACCGGATTTTGAACAATTCTTGAATATTTCTTTCTGATTTCTATCAGAATTCTGAATAAATTTACTTACCGGATTTTGAATATTTCTTTCTGATTTCTATTAGAATTTTGACCAAGTTTACTTTCCGTTTTCTTTCCGAATTTTGAATATTTCTTTCTGATTGCTATCAGAATTTTGACCAAGTTTACTTACCGGATTTTGAACAATTCTTGAATATTTCTTTCTGATTTCTATCGGAATTTTGACCAAGTTTATTTACCAGATTTTGAATATTTCTTTCTGATTTCTATCAGAATTTTGACCAAGTTTACTTACCGGATTTTGAACAATTCGTGAATATTTCTTTCTGATTTCTATCAGAATTCTGAATAAATTTACTTACCGGATTTTGAACATTTCTTAAATATTTCTTTCTGATTTCCATCAGAATTTTGACCCAGTTTACTTACTGAATTTTGAATATTTCTTTCTGATTTCCATCAGAATTCTGAATAAATTTACTTACCGTTTTCTTTCCGAATTGTGAATATTTCTTTCTGATTGCTATCAGAATTTTGACCAAGTTTACTTACCGGATTTTGAACAATTCGTGAATATTTCTTTCTGATTTCTATCAGAATTCTGAATAAATTTACTTACCGGATTTTGAACATTTCTTAAATATTTCTTTCTGATTTCCATCAGAATTTTGACCCAGTTTACTTACTGAATTTTGAATATTTCTTTCTGATTTCCATCAGAATTCTGAATAAATTTACTTACCGTTTTCTTTCCGAATTGTGAATATTTCTTTCTGATTGCTATCAGAATTTTGACCAAGTTTACTTACCGGATTTTGAACAATTCGTGAATATTTCTTTCTGATTTCTATCAGAATTCTGAATAAATTTACTTACCGGATTTTGAACATTTCTTAAATATTTCTTTCTGATTTCCATCAGAATTTTGACCCAGTTTACTTACTGAATTTTGAATATTTCTTTCTGATTTCCATCAGAATTCTGAATAAATTTACTTACCGTTTTCTTTCCGAATTGTGAATATTTCTTTCTGATTGCTATCAGAATTTTGACCAAGTTTACTTACCGGATTTTGAACAATTCGTGAATATTTCTTTCTGATTTCTATCAGAATTCTGAATAAATTTACTTACCGGATTTTGAACATTTCTTAAATATTTCTTTCTGATTTCCATCAGAATTTTGACCCAGTTTACTTACTGAATTTTGAATATTTCTTTCTGATTTCCATCAGAATTCTGAATAAATTTACTTACCGTTTTCTTTCCGAATTGTGAATATTTCTTTCTGATTGCTATCAGAATTTTGACCAAGTTTACTTACCGGATTTTGAACAATTCGTGAATATTTCTTTCTGATTTCTATCAGAATTCTGAATAAATTTACTTACCGGATTTTGAACATTTCTTAAATATTTCTTTCTGATTTCCATCAGAATTTTGACCCAGTTTACTTACTGAATTTTGAATATTTCTTTCTGATTTCCATCAGAATTCTGAATAAATTTACTTACCGTTTTCTTTCCGAATTGTGAATATTTCTTTCTGATTGCTATCAGAATTTTGACCAAGTTTACTTACCGGATTTTGAACAATTCGTGAATATTTCTTTCTGATTTCTATCAGAATTCTGAATAAATTTACTTACCGGATTTTGAACATTTCTTAAATATTTCTTTCTGATTTCCATCAGAATTTTGACCCAGTTTACTTACTGAATTTTGAATATTTCTTTCTGATTTCCATCAGAATTCTGAATAAATTTACTTACCGTTTTCTTTCCGAATTGTGAATATTTCTTTCTGATTGCTATCAGAATTTTGACCAAGTTTACTTACCGGATTTTGAACAATTCGTGAATATTTCTTTCTGATTTCTATCAGAATTCTGAATAAATTTACTTACCGGATTTTGAACATTTCTTAAATATTTCTTTCTGATTTCCATCAGAATTTTGACCCAGTTTACTTACTGAATTTTGAATATTTCTTTCTGATTTCCATCAGAATTCTGAATAAATTTACTTACCGTTTTCTTTCCGATTGTTGAATATTTCTTTCTGATTTCTATCAGAATTTTTATTACCGAATTTTTGCCGATTGGCTGCCAATCGGCATAACAATCAGCAAAAAAAAAAAGAAAAATTTCGTCTGACATTCGATTATATTTCGGCTGAAAATCGTACAGCCGAATTTTAGCCGAATTGGACCATTTCGACTAGTGTAACGAATTTATAGAATAAAATTATTTATCTATTCTTATCATGACCCAATACTAACACTTGTCAAACCTTCAACAATAAACCAATCGTGACATAAAACTTCAATTTGTCAACCTAACACCTACATAGAATTTCATTCATGCACTATTGTTTATCACAATCCTTATGCTCGTGCGCAAAAGGAAATTATAATCATCAGCTATGCGTCTCTATGCCACCGCAGGCACCAATCAACATAGAACAATAACGCCAAGAATTTCAGCCCAACGATAACTCCATGGGTTCCCCTAGAAGATTTTACGGCCCTAAAGACGTATTCGACGAAGAGACCTTTAATAATATGTTGCGCCATACGACTAGTTCGCTCTCCTAACTCCTGACTTGGGGAATCTAACCCTCACTATTGTATTTCACACAACGGCAATACGCAAGCTCAGTTTTTCATGTCGTTAGTGAGTAAACCTTGTGTTTATGTCCGGACTGAAAGGGGATATCGTCATTAAGGAATACCGCCCGAAAATAAAGAGACCAAAGTGCTTCCATAAGCATATTAGTTCACATGTATCAAGAAGCTTCTACTCCTAACTTGGGGAATCTAACCCTCACTGTTACGCATTTATCTTTCTTTTATAACACATAAAAGCTCAGTTTTTCATGACGTTTCAGCGACTCATTACAACAGTTCCCTAACAAAACTTACTTGCATTTTGTTAAGCTAAGGAGATAAATAAGATTATGAGGAGATGACTTGGATGGTTATTGAAGAGAAAAGAGTGAAAAATAGCTATTTTAGCATAATTATTATATAAATAATTAGCGAACACTATGTTGGAAACGTCTTCAAAAAATGGTAAAAAATGATTAGCGGAAAGAGTATCTTCCATTATAAAAATTATGGTTTTGATTTTTGATTTTAAAACGTCAGTAAGGGCTCGCCTTTATTCATAGAATTTTAATATACATTACAATTCAGCAACTTAAACTAAAAAACATTACAGAATAAAAACTTGCTAATTAAAGATTGGTTACCCGCACAGCATACCCAACTATCGTAGAGTGGTTATAAACCTCCATTTCGAACTACTTTGAAACTGTCCAACCGAGACTCTTACGAGGGTCGGTTTAATCTATAACAGCGATATCTTCATCTCACTCTAACCGCATGGAATATATTCCATTGGTGCACTGCAACAAAAACAAAAAAAAAATTTTTTTTTGTAATCTCAACAACCAAGGGAACAACATCCCACCCCACAAAGTCATTACTAACATACAACCCACCAAACTTATAACTCACCATCTTACACATTTCCCAACTAACCACCCACCAAATTCAAATCACCTGACCTATCCAACCCAACTCATCACCTTTACATCTCACTCCCCTGTCCTCCCACAATACATCACGTCACACACCGTTACCCGATCACCACCTTAGATACCAACGTATCACCCAATTTCATCAGTGCGTCACCACCTGGATCTACAAGATCAACGATTCAGGGTCAAACTGAAATTTGACATTTCCCCTCAAAAAGTATTCCATGAAAAAGAGGAAAAATTTTGTGGCGCAGACCCGTTTTGCTACCAGACGAAAATTAAACAGCTCCAGAAAACCTCTTTGTTTCCAGTATTCGTTCGAAATAGTACCGTCAACGCAGAAAAGGCAGTCTGGCCTACACAAAAAACCGACCGCCGTTCATCTCAGGGCTTATCTACACAAAGACTATTTCCGAGAAGAAAGTAAAATTCGCTGTTTACACCTTTCGCCAAAGAAACCAGAACCAAACCCGTAGGCAAAGTTTCATATATTTTTTATAAAAAACCCATGCTAGATAGTTTTATCCGGTTAGGCTTAACCTCCGACTAAATAATTATAAAAAAATATATTAATTTTACTACTGCGGATTTTGAGTAATTACCGAACGGAGAGAAAGAGTTTTTTTTTTTTTTTTATTATAAAAATTATGGTTTTGGTTTTGGTTTNCCCAACTCATCACCTTTACATCTCACTCCCCTGTCCTCCCACAATACATCACGTCACACACCGTTACCCGATCACCACCTTAGATACCAACGTATCACCCAATTTCATCAGTGCGTCACCACCTGGATCTACAAGATCAACGATTCAGGGTCAAACTGAAATTTGACATTTCCCCTCAAAAAGTATTCCATGAAAAAGAGGAAAAATTTTGTGGCGCAGACCCGTTTTGCTACCAGACGAAAATTAAACAGCTCCAGAAAACCTCTTTGTTTCCAGTATTCGTTCGAAATAGTACCGTCAACGCAGAAAAGGCAGTCTGGCCTACACAAAAAACCGACCGCCGTTCATCTCAGGGCTTATCTACACAAAGACTATTTCCGAGAAGAAAGTAAAATTCGCTGTTTACACCTTTCGCCAAAGAAACCAGAACCAAACCCGTAGGCAAAGTTTCATATATTTTTTATAAAAAACCCATGCTAGATAGTTTTATCCGGTTAGGCTTAACCTCCGACTAAATAATTATAAAAAAATATATTAATTTTACTACTGCGGATTTTGAGTAATTACCGAACGGAGAGAAAGAGTTTTTTTTTTTTTTTTATTATAAAAATTATGGTTTTGGTTTTGGTTTTAAACAACCAGTGTGGTCTCATCTTTATTCAGGTACTTATAATATACATTACAAACAAGTAACTTAAACTACAAATACATATAGAATAAAAACTGACTATAAAACTTTTTAAGTTTAACGGTCTAACCAGCCACTGTAAGACCCAACGAGCATCTTATTTAACAGGTGAATGCCTATTAAAGTCAAATTACAAAATAAAAACGAACCCTCTAACTACTACTACCCCACTTCAACTTCAGACCTTTGCTATAAAGCGCGGCCAATACTACATTACAACACTTTTATATCTTGAATCCCAGCGTACTAATCTACGGTACTCACCAACCCTAGCCATACACATTGGTTAGGCGAAACAAAAGTTTCTTCCAAGATATAAAGCTCGAGGCTACTATTGCAAACCGAAATTCTACCAACATTGACATTCTCTGGTCATTAACGGGAAAATTTTCATCTCCTGCTCGCTATTACGTCAGTTTCTCATGGTCGAATACCTCTTTTCCCTCCCATTCAAGATGGTGTAACGAACACAAGTTCTCCCAGTATGTGTGTTGGTAATTCACTGTGGTCTTTATAAATTGGTGTCATAACGGATCCAAAGATCCTCCCAAGTTACTCTATATATGGAAGTCAGGCTGTCCGACAGATTGTTCTCTCAAGTAAAGTACATCGCCTTTTCGAGTCCGTCGTAAAGAGGTATTCCTCGACACAAAATGTTGACCGTTATCCACGGAAAGTATTGTAATCCAATAAAATTTAAAACTTCAAACCACATCCACAACTCAACAACTAACCCTCTACTCAATACCGCAACTCACACCCCGGCACAACTACTAAACATCACACTCCCCCGTCCTCCCACAATTCATCACATCACACACCGTTACTACCAATCAACCCCTATGTACCACCATACCACCACAGGAACTTAATCTAACCACTAATCACCCAACCTAACGAATTTATTGAATAAAATTATTTATCTATGTTTATCATGACCCATTATAAACGCTTGTTAAACCTTTGACAATAAACCAATCGTGACATAAAACTTCAATTTGTCGACCTAACACCTACATAGAATTTCATTCATGCACTATTGTTTATCACAATCCTAATGCTCGTGCGCAAAAGGAAATTATGATCATCAGCTATGCATCTCTATGCCACCGCAGGCACCAATCAACATAGGACAATAATGCCAAGAATTTCAGCCCAACAATAACTCTATGGGTTTCCCCAGAAGATTTTACGGCCCCAAGGACGTATTCGATGAAGAGACCTTTAATAATATGTTGCGCAATACGACTAGTTTTCTCTCCTAACTCCTGACTTGGAGAATCTAACCCTCACTATTGCTATTTTAGCATAATTATTATATAAACAATTAGCGAACACTATGTTGGAAACATCTTCAAAAAATGGTAAAAAATAATTAGCGGAAAGAGTTTTTTATTATAAAAATTATGGTTTTTTAGTTTTAAACGACCAGTGAGGCCTCATCTTTATTCAATTATTTATAATATACATTACAATTCAGTAACTTAAACTACAAATACAGATAGAATAAAAACTGACTATAAAATTTCTTTTAACCGTCTAACCAACCACCGTAAAAGGAATTCTAAAATTCCTGTTATTCAGGAGGTTACAGCCCCGCTGAAGTCAATTTTACAAAAAATCGATTTAAAAAAGTCCGAACCATAATTATATATATTATTTATTGTTCTTTGTATTAATGTTTCTTTAAATAAGTCTAGATTACTTTTGGTCTCTATATATTCCGGAGACTTAAAACTAATACTCTTTCCCTTACTCCTTTTCATTTTTTTAGTTATGCCATTTGTTTCCTCCCATTTCAGAACGTTTTTACATCTTTTTACCCATATCGAGAACAGGTATTCTCTACTTTGTTTATACCATTCATTGATAATTTTTTTCCTATTTCCCAGGTCCTTAATATTTTCATTTAGTGTAGTCTTTAATTCCATTGGAAATAACCCGCGGATACAATCTACCAGGCTGAATTTAGACTCTTCTATTGTCCCATTGATTTGCCGAACGGTATCTATATCAAAATACGTAGCTGTGTTAATCTCGCCCTCCAGCTTGTGGAGGACATTATCTCCTCGATATTTTAAGATCGCAGCTAAGAGTAGGCTTCTAAACTTAGATTGCGTCTTTAATGCTTCCTCCTTGCAAAAGAACACGTGCAAAGAGTCTTCTTTTATCAACTTGCATAATACACATCTATTATCTTTGTATAAATTCGATTTCCTTACGTGCAAATTACTTATGACAGGTAATTCGTCATTAATAACTTTTATATTGAATGATCGATATTTCTGATCCTCTTTGTTAGTAAAGTTTGACACTATTTTTGTACCATGTATTAGAGACCAAGTATTTTGCCAATCTGTATTCTCTGTTATATTTTCATTCATTCATTTATATGTTCTATATTGTAACCGCCATTGTGATATCCATTTAATTTCCGCTCGTTTTTTAACGAACTCTTTAATTGAGGTATCTATTTGGTTTGTACGCCATTTGAACAAAGCTTGTCTTCCTCGTATTTGAGTCATATCAATTTGGGATGTCGTCCCAGAGTTTGCTCCCAGATTAGCTAATTTGTCTGCTCTTTCATTGAGGCTGATTCCGCTATGTGCGTCGACCTTAATTAATTCTATATTTAACTGTTTTTCCCAGATAATCTCTATTATGGTTTGGAGTATTAATGGGGATTTGTAATTGCTCCAGGATTTGCCTTTTTTATTTTCAAGAAAGCCACGTAATGCCCATATGGCTGCTAAGCTATCCGTATATACTTCAACTTTAGCCTGCTTAGGAGTTACATACATTGCTACTAGTATCGCCCATAGTTCCGCTCTCGTAGACGAGGGGGGACCATCTATTCTCCCATATAGATCTATTAATCCACTTGTTTCTGTAGTATCGAAAACTAGTCCGAAACCCATTATTTTCTTGCTGTGCCTTGTATTATCCGTTTGACTAACGTTAGCAAACTTTTGTTTTTTAAGGGAACCATCAGTGTATACTCTAATTATAGTTTCTTCTTTTAAGCTATTTTGTGCATCATGTATCTTGGTTGTTAATTCTGGTGGGAAATTAATTAACTTTTGCCAGTAGGGATCACTATTTTCAATTTCGATCCTCTCTGTTTCAGTTGTGCGATGATCCGTTTCTTTCATGAAGGTTTCCATTGAAAATGGGGAGAGGAGTAATCTATTCCTTTCTCTTCGGTCATTTTTGTTACTTAATGAAAGTCGTGACTTCCTTTTTGGAAGAGAATATATCATTTCTATATCAGTGTCGATTATACACCCCTTAGATAATTGATTCGGGTTTTTATCAGTAAGCCTTGTTGCCCGTTGCTCATTCAACTCACATCCGATACACGGAGCTATTGGGGATCCCTCTATGCCGTCTATTACATCACTTACATAGTGCTGAATTGGAACCGTTGTTGAAGTTTCTTGTGGATTTTTATATATACGTCCTAACAATATTTTTTCGGCGGATTTGACTGCTACTATTTGATGCCTTTCTACTTTTTTTGGGTCAATTTTATTAAGTCTGTTAAATGGGTTAACTGTCGCTGAGCTTTGTATCTCTTCCCATCTACTCTGTATGCTTTCACGCACGTCTTTAAACCATTTTGGTATGACACTTGACGGTTTCATTTGATNATTTGGGATGTCGTCCCAGAGTTTGCTCCCAGATTAGCTAATTTGTCTGCTCTTTCATTGAGGCTGATTCCGCTATGTGCGTCGACCTTAATTAATTCTATATTTAACTGTTTTTCCCAGATAATCTCTATTATGGTTTGGAGTATTAATGGGGATTTGTAATTGCTCCAGGATTTGCCTTTTTTATTTTCAAGAAAGCCACGTAATGCCCATATGGCTGCTAAGCTATCCGTATATACTTCAACTTTAGCCTGCTTAGGAGTTACATACATTGCTACTAGTATCGCCCATAGTTCCGCTCTCGTAGACGAGGGGGGACCATCTATTCTCCCATATAGATCTATTAATCCACTTGTTTCTGTAGTATCGAAAACTAGTCCGAAACCCATTATTTTCTTGCTGTGCCTTGTATTATCCGTTTGACTAACGTTAGCAAACTTTTGTTTTTTAAGGGAACCATCAGTGTATACTCTAATTATAGTTTCTTCTTTTAAGCTATTTTGTGCATCATGTATCTTGGTTGTTAATTCTGGTGGGAAATTAATTAACTTTTGCCAGTAAGGATCACTATTTTCAATTTCGATCCTCTCTGTTTCAGTTGTGCGATGATCCGTTTCTTTCATGAAGGTTTCCATTGAAAATGGGGAGAGGAGTAATCTATTCCTTTCTCTTCGGTCATTTTTGTTACTTAATGAAAGTCGTGACTTCCTTTTTGGAAGAGAATATATCATTTCTATATCAGTGTCGATTATACACCCCTTAGATAATTGATTCGGGTTTTTATCAGTAAGCCTTGTTGCCCGTTGCTCATTCAACTCACATCCGATACACGGAGCTATTGGGGATCCCTCTATGCCGTCTATTACATCACTTACATAGTGCTGAATTGGAACCGTTGTTGAAGTTTCTTGTGGATTTTTATATATACGTCCTAACAATATTTTTTCGGCGGATTTGACTGCTACTATTTGATGCCTTTCTACTTTTTTTGGGTCAATTTTATTAAGTCTGTTAAATGGGTTAACTGTCGCTGAGCTTTGTATCTCTTCCCATCTACTCTGTATGCTTTCACGCACGTCTTTAAACCATTTTGGTATGACACTTGACGGTTTCATTTGATCAATTCTCATCCATTCAAGCACCTTAGTCATATTTGCATTTAATAATTGTTCTACAAATAACACTTTATGTTTTCGGCAAGCTATTCTATTATCATTATACCAGTTTCGCAATTTCATGAATTTTTCAATGGTGATATTCCCCCCTTTGGGGCAGATAGGGAATTCATTCGACTTGTTTATTTCAAACGTTAAGTCGTTTTTCTTCAAGAGCTCTATTATTTTCCCGTTTAGTCCCGGTTTTTTAATTTCTTTCCATGTGTCGTTATGTAGGATCCACACCGGCTCCATAGACCAGACCCTATTTTGTAAATCTTGTAACCGTATCTTAGTTGTGATACCGCACCTATTATTCATGTTCAATCTATTCATTAGTTCAGTTGCATGTAATTGCGTTTGCCGGTCTTTCATATTGAATAGTCTATATCCCCAGTGTGAATATAATATGCTATCTGGTATAGACGATGCCAAGCCCACAACGTTTTTGAAACATCCTTTTATTTTGATATCCATTTGCGTCTCACTCGATTCACTCAGGATCATATCCGTCATTAAGTATTCTACCTGAGGGAATATCACGTGATTAATAATATACCGTATCTGTTTATCAGTTAGCTTTTTTCGTTTTAGTATATTCGTTGATTTAACTACCCTTTCTATTAATAACTTCTTTTGTTTAATTTTCTTCCCATCTGCTGATATCCAAACTCCGAGATATCTCACTGAGGTCTTCTTATCGTGAGGCATTAGCCTGGAGTCTACAAAGTCCAAAGCGTTATCTTCTCTAGTTTTTTCCGAATTTAAAACCAACAGATCTGATTTCGATGCATTTACAATAATCAAAGTAAGATCAAAGAATGATTCTACTATTTTTGTTACTTTTTGCATTTGTTCTTTAGTTTCAGTTACCCATACCGTGTCGTCCATGTAGGCCAGTGATGAGATATGACTTTCCAGAGTACCTGTGGTCTTTTTTGCCAGGTTTTCGTCCCATGTGGTTCCCATTTTGTATCCCATTCCCAAGTTTTCGATTTCACAAAGGAGGGGATCATAAAAAATATACCATAATAATGGTGAAATACTATCCCCTTGATCTACCCCTCTTTCCACCTTATATGATTCAGTATTGCCATATTCTGTAATTCCCTGCGCAGTTCTATGTGTCATTATATCTTTCAATNTTGACTGCTACTATTTGATGCCTTTCTACTTTTTTTGGGTCAATTTTATTAAGTCTGTTAAATGGGTTAACTGTCGCTGAGCTTTGTATCTCTTCCCATCTACTCTGTATGCTTTCACGCACGTCTTTAAACCATTTTGGTATGACACTTGACGGTTTCATTTGATCAATTCTCATCCATTCAAGCACCTTAGTCATATTTGCATTTAATAATTGTTCTACAAATAACACTTTATGTTTTCGGCAAGCTATTCTATTATCATTATACCAGTTTCGCAATTTCATGAATTTTTCAATGGTGATATTCCCCCCTTTGGGGCAGATAGGGAATTCATTCGACTTGTTTATTTCAAACGTTAAGTCGTTTTTCTTCAAGAGCTCTATTATTTTCCCGTTTAGTCCCGGTTTTTTAATTTCTTTCCATGTGTCGTTATGTAGGATCCACACCGGCTCCATAGACCAGACCCTATTTTGTAAATCTTGTAACCGTATCTTAGTTGTGATACCGCACCTATTATTCATGTTCAATCTATTCATTAGTTCAGTTGCATGTAATTGCGTTTGCCGGTCTTTCATATTGAATAGTCTATATCCCCAGTGTGAATATAATATGCTATCTGGTATAGACGATGCCAAGCCCACAACGTTTTTGAAACATCCTTTTATTTTGATATCCATTTGCGTCTCACTCGATTCACTCAGGATCATATCCGTCATTAAGTATTCTACCTGAGGGAATATCACGTGATTAATAATATACCGTATCTGTTTATCAGTTAGCTTTTTTCGTTTTAGTATATTCGTTGATTTAACTACCCTTTCTATTAATAACTTCTTTTGTTTAATTTTCTTCCCATCTGCTGATATCCAAACTCCGAGATATCTCACTGAGGTCTTCTTATCGTGAGGCATTAGCCTGGAGTCTACAAAGTCCAAAGCGTTATCTTCTCTAGTTTTTTCCGAATTTAAAACCAACAGATCTGATTTCGATGCATTTACAATAATCAAAGTAAGATCAAAGAATGATTCTACTATTTTTGTTACTTTTTGCATTTGTTCTTTAGTTTCAGTTACCCATACCGTGTCGTCCATGTAGGCCAGTGATGAGATATGACTTTCCAGAGTACCTGTGGTCTTTTTTGCCAGGTTTTCGTCCCATGTGGTTCCCATTTTGTATCCCATTCCCAAGTTTTCGATTTCACAAAGGAGGGGATCATAAAAAATATACCATAATAATGGTGAAATACTATCCCCTTGATCTACCCCTCTTTCCACCTTATATGATTCAGTATTGCCATATTCTGTAATTCCCTGCGCAGTTCTATGTGTCATTATATCTTTCAATACATTCACCATATTTGGCGGAATCTTTAGTCTTTCCATTGATTTGATTAACATAGTAGTGTCCACCGAATCGAACGCTCGTTTGATATCTTGAAACAAAAGCCATACTTCCCGCTTTTTCTCTCTGGCATCTTCCATGAGATTATTTAATATGTGTATGGGGTATGTCGTTCTTCCCCCGGGGAGGCCCGCCCAATTGTTTTCTGATAAGATTTTGTTGTCCGATAATACTTTTGATAATCTATTATTTATTATCTTGGTAAATATCTTTCTTATAGTTTCCATTAACGTTATGGGTCTAGTTATCTCCAAGTTACCTTCCCATTCCTTTGGTTTCGGAATTAGCACTATATCGCTGTTGGTCCATTCTAGCGGGACATGACCCGTCTCTATTATACCATTAAAAATTCGTGCCATACGTTCCAAGCCACTATCTGGCATGTGTTTGTATATTTCATATGGTATGAGAGAAGGCCCAGGTGCTTTCGCATTTTTAAAACTGGCCAAGGTCTCTTCAATTTCTTGCACAAATATCTGTCTTGTGACAGAATCATAAATTGTCGGTGTAACATTTTCTTTCGGAGCGTATTGCTTCATCCAACGCGTAGACAAATTAAGGTTTCCTTCCCTAGGATCTGACGTCCATTTATATAAGTGAGACCGTACCTCCTCTTTAATCTTATTTGGTTCAGTAATTACTTGCACATTATTGTCATCGTTCGTTTTAATTATCTTGTCCAAAACGATTCTCCGATATTCTCGCTCGCATGCAGAAGAGATCATCTTCGTCGGGGAAGTTTCTAAATGCATCTGCCGTCTTTCAATGTAAAATTGTATCCGTTTATTCTTTTTGTTAGTGAGATCATTCTTAATTAGCGTTTTTAAAGTCGTCCATATTTTCCTAACTTCTTTTACCCATTTTTTCCTTTCATCATCGTTATCAGGAAAGGAATTAATTAGATTATCTTTTTTCTCACAAATTTCCTTTATAGTATTTGTCAATTTGTTTTCGACCTCTTGTGATAGAGTTCCCTTCATTATTTTCAGTTTCCCGATGCGATGTATTCTGGATAACGCTTTTAACAGCCAGAAGTCTTTATGCGTATTTTTCAAAATATTTATTCTATTTTTCGGTTCCTTGGATTTAGGAAGCGCCCCATTACCAGCTTTGATGATTGCTGATTTTAATTTACCCCACTCCGTTTCCACATTAGATTCCTCTAGCACTGTGTCTATTTCTGTTCTAAATTCATCATCAAGATTTTTTCCAAACTTTTCCCAATGTTCTTCCCGAGCATCTTTGAGGTTCCATAGACTTTTCCTTTTCTTTCTTGCGTTATTGATATTTCTGTATTGTTTGTTGTCCCACCATTGGCCCGCGTCCACACTTATTAATACCATACGGTGATCTGACGATGAAGATATATCCGTATCGATCACCTGATAATCAATTATTTTATTGATATACGAGGGTTGTATCCAAATTTGATCGATTCGGCTTGCACTTCTCAAAATATCTTCTCTATACTCGTGGAATGTAAATTGTTCACCTTCATCTTTACCAAATTGTTGACCATCTTCATATCCCATTTCAATAATCGTGCTTAATATAGGAGTTTCTGGCGTTGATATTCTTCCCTGCGGCCATCGGTCTTTCCTTGGATTGGGAACTGCGTTCCAGTCCCCCAATGCGATGGAAACCATATTTTTACTAATGGCCTCGCCAATTTTATTACTGATCCATTGTGTTAATTCCTTGATTTCTTGTTTATGTTTCGTTGTTTTCGTAGGAGCGTATACAGCAATTATTTGTACCGTAAATTTGCCTTTGAACGAGAGATATACACATATCGCTCTTGATTTATATCGATCAACTTTATATACGTGAGCAGCGATTTCTTGCGAAATCATAATGCCAACCCCAGATCCCTGTGTGTATTTGATGTCACTTGCCCACCATGTATGATAGTTTCTGTGTTTCGTAGTTTTAGATTTTGTTTGATCTTGGAAGACCGTATATTCCAATCTTTTTTGTAGTTTTGTTTCTGTAAGTACAACAATATCTAGTTTTTCTTCCATACAAAACTGCCACCACAATCCTTGTTTGATCGGGTCATTTATTCCTTTTATATTTTGAGTGGCTATTTTCCATATTTTGTTTTTGCTGTTAAGATTATTAACTGTAGGATCCGCATTATAGTCGTTAAATGATTGGTTATCTATGGTATTAGAGTAAGTTATAGAATTAGAATTATTTATTATAGAATTGTTTGAATCATTATTTATGTTATTGTATATGAACGAATTTAAACTGTCTATATTGACTATATTACTATCTATAGATTGTTCTTCCCTATTATTATTCGGGTTGTTTGTATAATTTATAATATTGTTATAATCTGTCATAATTATGTTATAAATTTATTATGTATTCGTTACTATTGTGTCCAAGATCCGTGACCTTGTTGTTCCCTGTTGCTGAACGAATTGTTCGAAAGTTGTTGAATAATTTGTTCCATCTCGGACTGTCGGCCTCCTAGTTGGCGTACCATCTCCAGCAATTTATTCATTGTAGATTTCTCTTGTTCGTCCGGTTTTGGATGTTCCGTGTCTACCTCACTATATGCCATCTCATCGTCGTTGTCATCAATCATTTGTTCTGCCTCTCTAGACATACCGCTGTTATTATTATTAATTTGTTTTTTTCCTTTGTTATCTTTATTACCAGTAGACTCGTTGTTTTTGTTTGCCAAATTATTAATCACGAATTCTTCTAGTTGGTTCATACGATCTAATAAGCTTTCTAGCATAAGTTCAATACGAGCCAATCTGTCAGATTCATTATCGCTTCCCTTGCTTATACTTTTGATTTGCACGTTTCCACTTGTCAGTTTATTTCTTTTTCCCGGTTCTCTTGTTGCCTCGGCGAATGTAGCTTTTTCAACAGAGCGTTTCAAAGTGTTAAATAAATTCAGGTTGTGTTTTCTGTATATGTTGCCGAATTTTTCAAACTGTTCATGTTTCTTTTCCTTATATTGTATATCTTGTTGAGTTCTCGGACAATCCTTGGCCAGGTGCTCCGTGGAATGGCATCTATGGCACGTTTTGACCGAAATGTTGACTATTGTAAGGTCGTATCCTGTAATCTTCCACACTAAACCGATTGCGTCTTGTTGTTCCTTTTCGGTGGCGAAGGTGATAATTGCTTCTCCTCTCAATACATAGTTTCTAGTGCGTGGCATGTAGCATGTCACTGCTCCATATTTTTTCAAGTTGGTAAAGATTTCTCTTCCTGTGATACCAGGTGGGAGATTTATTACCCGTGCTGCATATTTACCCCGTGACATGAGATCTTCAATAGATTCTTTCATCTTTGTTACACGTAAACAGTCATCTCCAATGATAATGCACCATTGTGAAAAAACTTTTTCCGCATCTTCTTCTTTCTCAAAAATTACTACAGCCGATTGCCACATTAAGGCCGGCCGCAAAGTTAATCGCTCCACTTTCCCGAATTTAAGTTCTAGATCTAATTTTAGTTGTTGGTGTTTCATATAGTGTGGAATGTCCCACAACTTTACTCCCCTTTTTTCTTCTTTTTCAGGATTTATTCTGAAGATTTGTGCTCTATGCATGTAGGTAGGCGTATCATCATTTGCGCCTACATTTATTTTCTGCGCAGCTTGCATTTGTTCTTTGTTAGTGAAAAATGCACAAATCATTTTTTCTTTATTAAATAATTGATTGGTAACCAAGGTAACTTGGGCTTTGTTGAAAAAGGATTTTTTAATATGACTAATTTTATCCCCAACAGATTTTCCGGCAACTTTTACTGCGTGAGTCCAAATTTTATACTTCGTTGCTTCGAGTTCTTTTCTCCATTGCGCTTGGTTGCTATCTTCAGTATCATAAGATGCAATAGATTCTTTATCATCTTCAACGAGAATTGGATTTAATTGTTTCTTCTNCACTGCTCCATATTTTTTCAAGTTGGTAAAGATTTCTCTTCCTGTGATACCAGGTGGGAGATTTATTACCCGTGCTGCATATTTACCCCGTGACATGAGATCTTCAATAGATTCTTTCATCTTTGTTACACGTAAACAGTCATCTCCAATGATAATGCACCATTGTGAAAAAACTTTTTCCGCATCTTCTTCTTTCTCAAAAATTACTACAGCCGATTGCCACATTAAGGCCGGCCGCAAAGTTAATCGCTCCACTTTCCCGAATTTAAGTTCTAGATCTAATTTTAGTTGTTGGTGTTTCATATAGTGTGGAATGTCCCACAACTTTACTCCCCTTTTTTCTTCTTTTTCAGGATTTATTCTGAAGATTTGTGCTCTATGCATGTAGGTAGGCGTATCATCATTTGCGCCTACATTTATTTTCTGCGCAGCTTGCATTTGTTCTTTGTTAGTGAAAAATGCACAAATCATTTTTTCTTTATTAAATAATTGATTGGTAACCAAGGTAACTTGGGCTTTGTTGAAAAAGGATTTTTTAATATGACTAATTTTATCCCCAACAGATTTTCCGGCAACTTTTACTGCGTGAGTCCAAATTTTATACTTCGTTGCTTCGAGTTCTTTTCTCCATTGCGCTTGGTTGCTATCTTCAGTATCATAAGATGCAATAGATTCTTTATCATCTTCAACGAGAATTGGATTTAATTGTTTCTTCTTTTGTTTAGGATTGGTGACTGTAGTCCAAGTACTGTCTTCAAGGTTTCCTCCGAGTATGTTTCCTACACCGGATACGTTAGCGGTATCTTTAATTTCAATATCTTCTTCGATTTCGCTATCTGTCATTTTCTCTTTTCCTTTACTAGTACCGGGGGTTGCTTCAATAATAACTTGAGGAATGTTTTCAAATTCCATATTTTCTGTAGTTTGGGTAGTGTCAATCACAATTGTTTCATTTTTCTTTTGTTGTACCTTTTTTGACGAAGTTTCTTTCCTTTGGATAGGGTTGTTCTTTTGTCTTTCATTTGATAATTTAATACGTTGGGCATGGTCGGTACCCTTCTTTTTGGACCTGGTGTTAGAGCTAACGCTCTCGCTCATGTTCAATTATTACGAACAAATTTTAAAAATAAAAAACTTTTTCAGAATTTTACTGTGTATTTTTGTCAATAAAATGTTAAGCGGAAAGAGTTTTTATTATAAAAATTATGGTTTTGGTTTTAAACGCCGGTAAAGGCTCGTCTTTATTCATAGAATTTCAATATACATCGCAATTCAGCAACTTAAACTAAAAAACATTAAGGAATAAAAACTTGCTAGCTAAGGATTGGTTACCCGCACGGCATGCCAAGCTACCGTAGAGTGGCTATAGACCTCCATTTCGAACTACTTCGAAACTGTCCAACCAAGGCTCTTACGAGAAAAGGTTTAATCTATAACAGCGATATCTTCATCTCACCCTAACCAATAAGAAAATCCCATTGGTGCAAAATGTCAAAAAACAAAAAAAAAGAAAAAACTAATTTTTTGTAATCCCAACAACTATCACCTACCAAGGGAACAACATCCCACCCCACAAAGTCACTACTAACATACAACCCGCCAAACTTACAACTCACCATCTTACACATTTCCCAACTAACCACCCACCAAATTCAAATCATCTGACCTGTCCAACCCAACTCATCACCTTTACATCTCACTCCCCCGTCCTCCCACAATTCATCACATCACACATCGTTACCACCGATCACCACCTTAGATACCAACGTATCACCCAATTTCATCAGTGCGTCACCACCTGGATCTACAAGATCGACAATTCAGGGTCAAACCGAAATTTGACATTCCCCCCCAAAAAGTATTCCATGAAAAAGAGGAAGAATTTTGTGGCGCAGACCCGTTTCGCTACCAGACGAAAATTAAACAGCTCCAGAAA
This sequence comes from Diversispora epigaea, assembly GCA_003547095.1. NCBI lineage: Eukaryota > Fungi > Glomeromycota > Glomeromycetes > Diversisporales > Diversisporaceae > Diversispora > Diversispora epigaea. The sequence continues at coordinate 40,504 of PQFF01000171.1, read as the reverse complement.
ACTTCTTTGTTTCCAGTATTCGTTCGAAATAGTACCGTCAACGCAGAAAAGGCAGTCTGGCCTACACAAAAACCGACCGCCGTTCATCTCAGGGCTTATCCACACGAAGACTATTTCCGAAAGGAAAGTAAAATTCGCCGTTTACACCTTTCGCCAAAGAAACCAGAACCAAACCCGTAGGCAAAGTTTCATATATTTTTTATAAAACACCCATGCTAGATAGTCTTATCCGGTTGGGCTTAACCTCCGACTAAATAATTATAAAAAATATATTAATTTTACTACTGCGGATTTTGAGTAATTACAAACGGAGAGAAAGAGTTTTTTTTTTATTATAAAAATTATGGTATATGTATAGTATAGTATTGTTAACATTATATGTATTTTAAAGAAATGAATAGAAATGGGCCGCAAGGAGGTGTTATGCATATTAAAGAGAAAGAGATGGTATTAATGATAATGAAAAATAATGAAAAATAGGTATTTGTTTACTTATATGCAGATCAGAGGAGTAATGTGTAACATATTAATTTTAATATAATAATATAAATTATTTAGTACTATTGTTATATTAATAAATATAAACCATTACTATATATAACTATATATATATGAACATAAAATTTACTATTAACTAAATAAAATTTCTCTAATTTTAAGACGACACGTATCATCTTTACGCGAATTTTAAAGACGCGTATCATCTGTAAATAATTTTTGCGTATTATAAAAAAGCAAGTATTTGACCATGTGAATATTTTAGAGAACATTTTTTGAAAATAAATTTATTAAAGAACTTTGACTAATATATAATTTACCTATCTTTTGAATAAAATGACTAAAAAATACAAATACATTTGTAATTGTATGGTCTGTAAAGGAAAAGAAGTTGAAGGAAAGACCCAAAAAAAGTATACTAATGATAAAATTATGTGGAAATCTAGTAAAGAAAGAAAGATTCAATTAACAATGATCGAAGCAAGAAAGTTTAATTATAGAGGTAAGTAAATTGTTGAAATAACTTCGCATATTGGGTAGACAAATAGCCATATCGGGTACCTGATATATCAATTTTTAACCTGTGTAACATTTATAATATTTATCTTTCTTAATTAAGTGAACGAAACCCAAGTGAATAAAGATACGTCATCAAATAAAAATAGTAAGAAAAGAAAAAGAAGTTCACCGACATCTGATATACCTAAGTTAAATAGAGACGTGTCAATAAGCAATATGCTTACAAGGTTGGATCTTGGTGAAGAAATAGTTGTGGCATCATCATCTCGTCCAAGAAATGATCAATTTCACGAACCACACATGGATAAGATGCTCGATATATTTGATGATGAACTTTTGTTTGATATAGGAGATAATAATAATGAATTAATTGACGACTTAGAAGAATGTGATGATGAAGAAATTATTTGTGACGATGATGAATTAGAAGTAGAAGTAGAATTAGAAAATGAATATATGGATTTGGATGATGAAATATTTAAAGATGATGATAACTTGTTTGTCTCACCTGAGCTGGAAGAGGAGGACGAATGCTATGAAGGAGTAGAATTAAAAGATAAATTAGACATAGAGATACTTTTGTGATTATTTAAGTTTCAACAAAAATATCGGATACCTGATATGACCCTGGAGGCCTTAATTAAGTTTTTAAACCATACCCTAAAGATAATTGACGATTCTAAGTTTTGGGAATTTCCCGCTTCTTTATTTTTAGCAAAAAAAAGGTTAGGAATTTTCCAACCAAAATTAAAGATGGCAGTTTGCACAAACTGTCATAAATTATATGATTCTAAGATTGTATGCAATAATATGGAAAACAATAAGTTAGCAATCATGCATTGCCGTTATGAAGAATATCCAAACAATCCAATACCTTCCCGAAAGAATTTATGCAATAATGAGCTCTTCTCCCTCAAAAGAAATATGAAAAATATGGTAGCAATTCCTAAAATGCTATATCCTAAGCCCTCAATTAAACAACAATTAAGTATCTTGTACCAGAGATCTGGCTTTGAAAAAATGCTAGACCAATCGGGCACAAGAAATTATGATAGTAATATCTATGCTGATATATATGATGGGAAAGTATGGAATTCATTTCCTTTCGATGGTAGCAAATTTTTTAATCCAGAAACTGCTACCTCGAATTTAGGATTATTAATAAATTTGGATTGGTTCCAACCCTTTAAGTACACACAACATAGCACTGGTGCTATTTATACTTCGATATGTAATCTTCCAAGGGCAGAAAGAAATAAGCCCGAAAATATTATTTATTTAGGCTTCCTACCTGGACCTAAGGAAGTCAATAAGAACCAAATTAATCATTACCTATCCCCGATAATTAATGAACTTAAGGAATTATGGGAGGAATGGAGAGTTCCCAAAATATATGAAAATAAAGATGGGCTCGATATAAGAGTTGCAATATTAGTAGGTTCTTCCGATATTCCAGCTACACGAAAGTTATTTGGGCATGGATCTGCAGTAATGAAATGTCACAGGTGCTCGAAAAGAAGCCGATATAGTGAGAAGTTTAAAAAAACTCATTATGGTGGTATGCATAATTATGAACAATGGATTACAAAATCTGCAGATCCCCAAAAACATAGACAATATGCTCAAAAATGGCTTAAATGTGACACCAGAGGAACAAGAGAAGCTCATTTTAAAATAAACGGAGTGCGATGGTCTGAATTGCTTCGTCTCCCTTACATGGATCCGATCAGATTTGCAGTAGTGAATCCAATGCATTGTTTGTTCCTTGGGATTGCAAAATGGATTATTCAATCCATATTTATTAAAGAAAATAAGCTAAATTCTGAGCAACTTCGTACAGCACAAAAGAGGATGGATAACGTTCAACTTCCATCTGATATTGGTCGAATCCCTCCAAAAATTGCTATCGGAGAAGGATTTTCAAAGCTCACTGCTGACCAATGGAAGACCTTTATTANCGATATAAGAGTTGCAATATTAGTAGGTTCTTCCGATATTCCAGCTACACGAAAGTTATTTGGGCATGGATCTGCAGTAATGAAATGTCACAGGTGCTCGAAAAGAAGCCGATATAGTGAGAAGTTTAAAAAAACTCATTATGGTGGTATGCATAATTATGAACAATGGATTACAAAATCTGCAGATCCCCAAAAACATAGACAATATGCTCAAAAATGGCTTAAATGTGACACCAGAGGAACAAGAGAAGCTCATTTTAAAATAAACGGAGTGCGATGGTCTGAATTGCTTCGTCTCCCTTACATGGATCCGATCAGATTTGCAGTAGTGAATCCAATGCATTGTTTGTTCCTTGGGATTGCAAAATGGATTATTCAATCCATATTTATTAAAGAAAATAAGCTAAATTCTGAGCAACTTCGTACAGCACAAAAGAGGATGGATAACGTTCAACTTCCATCTGATATTGGTCGAATCCCTCCAAAAATTGCTATCGGAGAAGGATTTTCAAAGCTCACTGCTGACCAATGGAAGACCTTTATTATGATATATGCAACAACAATTTTATGGGACATGTTAGATGATAATGATAGAAAGATATTGGGACATTTTGTTCGGGCGTGTAACTTATTAGTTGCTAGATTTGGTACTGAAGATGATCTGCAAGAAGCCCAAGAAAGATTAAGGGATATGTCAATAAATATAGAAAGAACCTATGAGCCTGAATTTATTACAAGTAATATCCATTTATCAATGCATATTTTTGAATGCATACGGGATTATGGCTCTGTTTATAGTTTTTAGTTATTCCCGTACGAGCGATTAAATGGATACATAGGTAAGCTGCACATATCGGGTGTACAAAATTATAATAAATAAAATTTTAACACAAATCTTTTCATAGGTTCATATCCTAATAGTAATCGGCAGATCGAACCCGAACTTATGCGAATTGTTCTTAAAAATTCGCTTGTGGATTATCATCTTTCATGTCAATGGACGTCTGGTCTCTTAAAGAATTCTCTTAAATTTCTTGCACCAAAGAAAGTTGCTGGCAGCTTAGCTGTAACTAATGAATTTGATAGAGAAGAATTACAGTATTTCATCTCTCTAAGACATGACACGTCCAATAAAATCTATGGCACTGAATATATACCAGGATGTATGCTAACACCTTCACATGAAAAGGTAAGTATTCTTAAAGAGGTTCAAAAAATATTATGTGAATGGTATGTAACATTATATAATAGAAAAAAGAAAGATGTGAACGCATGTATGGAAGTAACTATGAACCAACATGCACGATTAATAATAGGTAATGAAATATTTGGGTCCAAGATCACTGGACGACATGAAAATAATGCAATTATATTAGCGAAGTGGAAAGCATATAGAGATGGAACAAGTGATATTTATCCTGGGGAGATACAATATTACTTCGAACATACTCTAACACTTCCAAAAGGACCCAAAACACATCTTCTAGCATATGTCAAATAGTATAAAAATGTGCCTTCCTCTAGCATACGATTTAAGCATAAATTTATGGAGCCTGAAGTATCCAATACTGAGTTGTGGAATGAAGAATACTATGAGGAAGGTCAAGATTCAATTATTGCAGTGCATAGAATATATGGTTGGGCCATTAAGATAAACTATTGGACGGGGAATAAGAATAAGAATAATTATGTTTCAATAATACCATTGAATCGAAGATTTAATGTTTAATTTTAATTTTATTTATTTATTAATTAATAATAAAGAGATTATCTACATCAGGAAATTTTTTAAGTCGGAGGTTATTGTAATAATTTCGTTTTCAAAGGTTATTGAAGGTTATCGGACCAATAACCTTTGCAAATATTACGTTTATTATGATAAAGTGAAGGTTATTGAAGGTTATCGATATTAATAACCTCCGGAGTATTACGTTTTATTAATAAAAATGAAGGTTTTCGGTACCAATAACCTTCGTAAATATTACGTTTATGTTGGAGGTATTCGAAGGTTATCGGAGTGAAGGACTTCGAAGACTTACGTTTAAAAAAATTTACTGATGTAATACAATGAGCATATCAAACAATAACTAAACTTTAAAGTATATCTGATTTTATGCAAGAAAACTTGAATTTTAAGTATATGCATCTGATAGATAAGCCAAAGGAAAAATCTGAATAAAATTTTTAATAAATCAGGTGTCCGATATATACCCGATATTACTATTTATTATCATGTACCCGATATTGAAGGTAATATCAGGTGCCTGAAATAATAATAATTAATATCGCTGTCATATCGGGTGCATTATAAAATTTACAAAAAAAAACCCTAGATATCGGGTGCCCGATATATATAAAAATATTATTCGCACTCGATAGGTACCCAATAGGTACCCAATAGGTACCCAATAGGTACCCGATATTCAAAAATATCAGGTACCCGATAGGTGCCCGATAACTGCCCGATATTTGGATTTTGACCTGTGTAAGGATAGAATGAAAACTGATGCAAGAATGTATGGTCATGTAAAAGAAACAGAAGAAGATTTTAATGAATATATGCTCATAGCACTGGTCGAATGGAAAAAAATAGGACAGTTTTATCATGAATAGGATTCTGATTAATGGCTAAATTTGCTAAGATTTATTAAGTATAGGCTATACGTGTTGCCCAAATCCCAAATAATTTGGAATTTGGGATGCCAAAATATACAAATTACTAGTATTTGGAATTTGGAATTTGGGATTTTGGCAAAAGATACTAATTATAATTTGGGATTTGGAATTTGGGATTTCGGCATTTGGAATTTCAGCATTTGGATTTTAAATTTGGACGGTAGGTATAGTATAGGTAGTCGATTTTTTCCGATTTATAAATAGGAATTTCTGATTTATGAATTTTCACAAATAGGATGTCCGATTTATGCATATTTTCGCCATCAATAGGATTTTGATTTTTGTTCATTCGACCAGTGTAGAAGTACGTAATAGATTGATAAGAGAAGAAATAATTTGACGCGATCTTGAAGAACAAGGAATCACTTCATCATGGCTCGATACCAATAAGGAATAGAAAAAAATAATTAATATACTCTGGAAAAATAGTATGTATAGTAAAATATTCAATTGATAAGGAGTGAATAAGTGAGTTTTGTAAATGGAAACTTTGGTAAAGGGGACTGTCTTTTACATATACTATATATAAAAGTTCATATTAAAAATAAAATATAAAACTTGATTATAGTCTGATATATTATATAATCTAAGTCGTCACAATTTGAGATTATAAATTTTTTTCGTTGTATTATATATGTTAATAGATTTTAAATTGACAAATCTGACTTTTGACACAAATGTAATAACTTGAAGTAATTAATTTCGAATTGAAAAAATATTTCCCGTAACATATATTCAAGACAGTATAATTTCATCAGTAAATTTTTTTAAACGTAAGCCTTCGAAGTCCTTCACTCCGATAACCTTCGAATACCTCCAACATAAACGTAATATTTACGAAGGTTATTGGTACTGAAAACCTTCATTTTTATTAATAAAACGTAATACTCCGGAGGTTATTGATATCAATAACCTTCAATAACCTTCACTTTATCATAATAAACGTAATATTTGCGAAGGTTATTGGTCCGATAACCTTCAATAACCTTTGAAAACGAAATTATTACAATAACCTCCGACNCAAGGAATCACTTCATCATGGCTCGATACCAATAAGGAATAGAAAAAAATAATTAATATACTCTGGAAAAATAGTATGTATAGTAAAATATTCAATTGATAAGGAGTGAATAAGTGAGTTTTGTAAATGGAAACTTTGGTAAAGGGGACTGTCTTTTACATATACTATATATAAAAGTTCATATTAAAAATAAAATATAAAACTTGATTATAGTCTGATATATTATATAATCTAAGTCGTCACAATTTGAGATTATAAATTTTTTTCGTTGTATTATATATGTTAATAGATTTTAAATTGACAAATCTGACTTTTGACACAAATGTAATAACTTGAAGTAATTAATTTCGAATTGAAAAAATATTTCCCGTAACATATATTCAAGACAGTATAATTTCATCAGTAAATTTTTTTAAACGTAAGCCTTCGAAGTCCTTCACTCCGATAACCTTCGAATACCTCCAACATAAACGTAATATTTACGAAGGTTATTGGTACTGAAAACCTTCATTTTTATTAATAAAACGTAATACTCCGGAGGTTATTGATATCAATAACCTTCAATAACCTTCACTTTATCATAATAAACGTAATATTTGCGAAGGTTATTGGTCCGATAACCTTCAATAACCTTTGAAAACGAAATTATTACAATAACCTCCGATATAAAAAATTTCCTGATGTTATAACCTAATATTTGATACACTAAAATTTAAAAAACATGTTCGCTATCGCAACAAAATTTATTAAACAATATAACCTCAATCCACAGATAAGCAATTCTGAGCTTAGCCAATATACATTGAAATTACTTGATGTTCTTTTAGATAATAAGAAAAAAGATCATGCTCAGAAGTGCTTTCAAGATGGATATAAATTTAGCGAATAAGCAAGTATATTAGTGCCTAACCAGAAAAATAACAAAAGCAAAGATATAAATCTCATAGTCTTAAACCAAACTCCAACAGGTTTGATAGATAAAAATATTAGAGAAAAATCTATAGAAATTTTGAATAATAGATATAAATTTAGTGAGAAGCGAGGGAATGCCTTACTTCAGGCCCATAGCAAATTTATTAATACATCTCAGAAAAGTGAACAACGTGAAAATAAGGTTATTTATATTTTCAGAGACAATCATATCATAAATTTGTCAGCTTACACCAAAGTGGTTATAACCTATAACGGAACTCCACAAAGTTTGGAAAAAGAAACTATTAAAGATATGGCTCAACGAATTTTACAAGATAAACTGAATACAAGAGATATGAAAGCTGAAGCTCTTGCTATGGCTCTATTAGCACCAAATGCTAATGCTGGTTCATTACGTCTTTCCTGACTCCAAAGAAAACTAAGAAATCTTGGTACATCTCTTAAAATAATTGAAGTGACAAAGATTTCAGAGATTACAGAAGAAGCCAATAAGATCCAAAAAAATCGACGAAAATATGTCAAAACTTTTAAGAAAATTAATTATTCAGACCATTTTACATTGGAGTTAATTAAGAAAAGATTAGATAAGTATGATATATCTACTCCATCTAATTTACAAGCTCTTGCTAATATTATGATAATGGTTTATATCCGCCCTGCTGAACTTATATTTTTACGTATTACAGATAATTAGGTAACAGGTTATGCAAAAAATCGGGAACAAAAAAACATTCCAAAGGATTTTAAATCAATAGAAAAAAATCCAGAACGAGTTAAAAAACTGTTTACTTAGATACAAAATGTTATATTTTTCAGGCAAATAGGTGACTCTGGAAAAACGAAAATATACTTGCATGTTAAATTATTTTGGAACTTCAAAATTGCAATTTTGGAGAAAAAAGTTGAAATAGTTTTTCATAGAAGACGAAATTATTTTACTTAAAACTTAAAATTTTTTGACTATCCAAATAAATTTTTTGATTAAAGATACATATAACTAAGTATTTTTTATTTTCATATATAAAATAGATTTTGCATAAATCTCAAAAAGATGAAATATCTCAAAAATCTAAAATTAATTTTGGAAACATGTATAAGCGGGAATTAAGTGGTTTAATATGTTTTTAAAAAATTATAATCTAATTCCTCGTTACTTGCGTAAAATATGTGCAGTTTATGATGCTGTGGTCAGTATTGTCATGGGACATCTTGGAACATTTTAGAACAAAAATAATTTTTTAAATTATAAAAAATTCCATTATAAAATTTAGTTTAAGTCATTAATTAAAGTTATTTATAATTAATTTTTACATATATTTATAAAGTTTTAATATATCTTTATAAGCCTAATAAGGGTAAGAACAGTGGGACATGGGACATTGGAACAGTAAAAAAACCTAGGGATATACAAAATGTACAATACTAGGCTGTAGTACATCGACCTGAGAATTCAGGACATTTTATAACAATTACTAGAAAATGTCTAAGATACAGTTCAGACAACCATACTTCTCCAGTACAAAATTATGTTGTAGTCAATTATCGCATGAAAAACAAATGCCTAAACAAGCAAGACTATTTTAAATCTATAATAAAGATTAATAATAGATTAGATATTATCAATTTATATAATTATTAATCGCGCATCTTTGATTTTTCAATTGTCATATTAATTACATACTAATTACACCCTTTTCATTACTAGATGATTCAGATGTGGATGAGAGATAATTAAGAACAGACTTTTTTTTCACCTTACACTGTTTTCTAGCAATATCTGGATTTACTATCGAATTTATAATGTTCTGTTGAATCACGGGTTTTAATATCTTCAGTAATTGGCAAAAAAAAATCTGTATTTTTTTACCTAATACTTGTTTAGCAATACTAGATACTGCTCTTTCAGTAATATTGAATAGGCTTTCATGTCTCTTGATGGCTGTAATTACATGTAATTTTAATTACCTTTGCATAAGGTTGGTCAATTCTTTATCAGGGCCGATTTCAATGTTTTTTGAATTATCTCCGTTATTGTTATTATCTCCGCTATTGTTATTATCTTTGTCCATGTAAATATTAAATTATTTTTTATGTAGCGGAGCTATTAATATACAATAAAAAAAATTCCAGAATTAAATATAATATTATACGTAACAATGAGAAGATCTTTTTCAGATTTTGATACAAGAGATACTATTAATTAGGTAGATCGAAGTTCACTTTTAAATTTACCTCCTGATTTATCAAATTTAAAACCACTCAAAAAAATTTCAGCACCGATGCAAGGTAATCAATCTGTAAATGATTATTTCAAGATGATAAAGATATATGCTGTAGCATTAAGTATTGATTTAGATAATTAAAACCTTAAGGAAATATTTTTCAATGGTCTATCACGAGAAAATAAAATAAAAGCAATCTGATTCAGGATTAAAAAACCTATAAAAGAGATAGTTGAACGTATAAAAAAATTGGTATTAGATGTTTGGAACAAGGAAATAATTCAGTAATAGAATATTATGCAAAAATAAAAAAATATAACAAAACAGTTAGATATGAAGAGGAACAACTCAGGTATCAATTTCTCTGTGGTTTAAATTCTGATAATCAGTTAGAAGTTGAAATATGTGGATTAGAGCTGCCATTAGAAAAACTAATAAAAAGGTTAAGTGCAATTGAGAATATTCGGAAAATGCATAGTATATATGTCTAAAATTAATTATCCAAACATTAGTTATTTTTTCAATTAGCTTCATCAATATACATAACTCCAGAGATAAAGGTAAGTAAATAACTATTATTTTCACTGGTCGAAAATTTATAAAAACTACACCTATCTGGTACTATACATGTTCTCAAAATTGATTTTGGATTTTTGAGGTATTTCGACTTTTTGAGATTTATGCAGAATCCATTCTATATATGGAGGTAAAAAAAGTACCCAGTTATGTGTATCTTTAATCAAAGAATAAATCTAGGTGGTCAAAAAATTTCGAGTTTTAAGTAAAATAATTTCGTCTTTTATGAAAAACTATTTCGACTTTTTTCCCCAAAATTGCAATTTCAGGGCCCCAAAATAATTTTGCGTGCAAGTATATCTGGTACCCGATAAGTGTAGTTTTTATAAATTTTTGACCAGTGTTTGATTGTGTATATATACATGTTGTAATTGCAAAAATAATGGATACAAATTTATTTAACCTTTTCCAACCAGAATATATTCAAAATTTCTTTGAACAATTGTATACTATTATATTTATATGCCGGGGTGATATAATGTATTAAAAAAATATAAATTTCCAAAAATTTCGTACGAATGATGTATCAAATACCAATATTGGTATAATGGTTCAGTGGATACACATTTGAGATATCAACAATATTGTTACTATATTTCAAAAGACAAACAGTATTGACTATTTAACGAATATTTTGTTCATGGAATCAAAAATAAATAAACTCAACTAAAATAATCTAGTACATAGTAATTCAATGGTTTTATCGACTAGACGGTCTATTTATGAAGTATGTCAAAAATTAGTATTATCAGATAATAAAGGTTAGACGAAGGAGATAAGTAAATAATTATTAATGAATACACCATTTGAGATAAATATTTTTAAATATAAAATTGATTGTGTAATAAACGATGTGCTATATAAAGTATAACTTAGATTATCTAATTTTTTTTTAATTTAATTTTTCTGGTTAAATATATTACCTATAATATAACCAAAATGTTGTTTGTAAATTGTACAGTTAAAGGAAATTCTCCTATTGAGACATTTATTAATCTAGGTACTAATATAAATATAGTTAAAAAAAATTATATCGACGAGACAGGTTTAATATTTTATGAAAATAATATTGGATCAAAAATAGAAGGATTTAATAGATCGATTAATGCATTAGGAAAAATAGATTTGCAAACAAGTTTTACTGTTGATGTGAAGTATAAAAATACCAATCACATGGAATTCTTCATTTTCAGATCAAATTGGCTTGGACTTGATTTAATATTGGAAATTCATGATTGCAAAAAAATAATGCAATAGTTAATATATGTAATAATCAACTTATTATACACAATCATTTTGCGATCCCTATAATGAGAAAAGAATTTATATCGGTGCTATACATGTTCCCAAAATTGATTTTGGATTTTTGAGGTATTTCGACTTTTTGAAATTTATGCAGAATCCATTCTATATATGGAAGTAAAAAAAGTACCCAGTTATGTGTATCTTCAATCAAAGAATAAATCTGGGTGATCAAAAAATTTCAGGTTTTAAGTAAAATAATTTCGTTTTCTATGAAAAACTATTTCGACTTTTTTCCCCAAAATTGCAATTTCGGGGCCCCAAAATAATTTTGCGTGCAAGTATAATCGGTGCATCTGAAGAAGTAAAGTTTCGAGACTATGTCTCATGTGAGTGGTCTAATTTAAATAGTGAGTAGCAACAATTACTCAAATGTACACACCAAATTTGAATCGAAAAAATGNGACGAGACAGGTTTAATATTTTATGAAAATAATATTGGATCAAAAATAGAAGGATTTAATAGATCGATTAATGCATTAGGAAAAATAGATTTGCAAACAAGTTTTACTGTTGATGTGAAGTATAAAAATACCAATCACATGGAATTCTTCATTTTCAGATCAAATTGGCTTGGACTTGATTTAATATTGGAAATTCATGATTGCAAAAAAATAATGCAATAGTTAATATATGTAATAATCAACTTATTATACACAATCATTTTGCGATCCCTATAATGAGAAAAGAATTTATATCGGTGCTATACATGTTCCCAAAATTGATTTTGGATTTTTGAGGTATTTCGACTTTTTGAAATTTATGCAGAATCCATTCTATATATGGAAGTAAAAAAAGTACCCAGTTATGTGTATCTTCAATCAAAGAATAAATCTGGGTGATCAAAAAATTTCAGGTTTTAAGTAAAATAATTTCGTTTTCTATGAAAAACTATTTCGACTTTTTTCCCCAAAATTGCAATTTCGGGGCCCCAAAATAATTTTGCGTGCAAGTATAATCGGTGCATCTGAAGAAGTAAAGTTTCGAGACTATGTCTCATGTGAGTGGTCTAATTTAAATAGTGAGTAGCAACAATTACTCAAATGTACACACCAAATTTGAATCGAAAAAATGGATGTATATATGTTAGTATGGTTAAGTCAAGAAATAATATATGTAAAATGATGGAAAAATTTAGTGATAATCCCTTCATTATATAATCAAAGACAATCATGGTTCACTTCATGTGTACATATTTATTTTGCAAATTTAATCAATATACTTCTTGTCTTAATTTTGATATTGATAATACCATAAAACTGCGGTAGCCACGTGATGTTGTGAACTCGGTTCACAAATTCTAAACACAATAAATAAAGTATTTCCCCATATCAAGTTTGTGAAATGTAAATTGCTGTATTAATCATATCATGACTATAAATTAGTTAATAAATTTGTTTTTACGCATGTGATCATAGACTCTTAATATAAATAAATAATTTTAAAGTAAACAATCTTTTTTGAAATAAATATTTTAAAGTAAACAATCTTTTTTGAAATAAATTATGTAGAATTTCTGTGACCTAATTCCTTGTACGACTTCCTGATTTGATTAATTCTTTGTCCTTGCGCTATCTCGATTTTATCAGCATTGGTATTGCTCATATATATATACTTGCCAACAAATTTTTGCAAACCCATTTTCCTGTCCTGTGCGATTTTTTTAATTTTTTTTTTTTGCGATGATATTTATATTTTTTAAATAAATTTGAATTCGATCTGCAATTAAAATTTCTATTGACATATACGCATTAAGTCTAATTTCTGATTATTTACTAACCTAAATTAGTATTATTATTATCTGCAGTTAAAAAAAAAGATGTTTAACGAATATAAAAGCGAGCTTACAGAACGCCTGAGTATCCCAAGACTCCATAATAAAAATGTAGGTTCTACTAGAAGGGTCACAAAGGGCTGTAAAATTGAAAGTCGACTTATCCGATGCTAAAGACTTGGACGATTTCGTACTAATTCTCAAAAGAGTGTTTGAAGAGTTAGAAAATGTCAGACCGCAAAATATTGTATTTTTAGATAGTAACAATACACCTATTCTACCAGACACTTGCTTACAAAGTCTGGTAAACGATACAGCAGCTAAAAACCCATTCATTATTCGTTACCTGCTCTCAAAAAAAAACGGTAAATGAAGTTTTTATTTTCTTGCTTTGTTTTTTCCGTAAAATAAGTACTTATTAGTTTCCATTCAAATGCAGTTGTCGTAAATTACACGTACAGACATAAACAGGGTAAATGTAAGATACAACATACAACTGGTTCCTTAAGTTCGTTACGTGAAGCTGTCGTAGAAAGATTCACAGAGTTACAGGCAGAGAAATTCTATTTTTTTAATGATGGAGAAGGTGATATTTGGAATGAGTACTACTTCAATGATTTAGTATTGAAAACTGAATTAGTTTGTAACGATTATAATCTCAAATTGAAAATCAAAGTCAAGGACAAAAAGCCCTATGGCGATTGGGATCTTAAAGAAGTGTTCACGCAGATTTTAGGACAAGAAAGCTATGTAACTATAGATGATATACCAAGATTTTACTTTGATGATCTTCCCCCATTAATAAACTCATTTTCCGAGGATGAGTTAAATACATTTATTAAAAGTCTTAATAGAACCTATAAGGCATACCAGAAAGAAATCCATGCTAACGAAGCAACGCCTCATGCATATATTAATAGTTTCATGGAAACTGCGGTATGTTTTACGCAAGAACATATAAACGATTCAACAAAGTTACGTGTAGAAATACCGCTGAATGGAAGTCGTGGTTATGGCCCTATAGATTACGTGGTGGAAATAATTACAATTTTGGTATTAATGTGCGAAGCAAAATCTGAAAATATGAACAAGGAAACAGCACAGGTTCTTGTTCAAATGAAAAGTGCGATGGAAGCAATAGAACATAAATCATTTAAATGTAAACTTGACCATCAGGAGGCAGTAATGTTTGAAATAGTTACGACTGGAAAGTTGTGGCAGTTTATTCGTTGGACTGAATTATCAGAAACTTCGACGGTTCATACCACTGAGGAATTTACTCGCAGTTTTAGTGATGAAATGGAAATTGAAAAGAAAATGCTAAATTATATTGCTCAATTATTGCAATTCCAAGCAAATATCGGATTTAAAAATGATAATAATGACAGTGATTGTCCTCCAAAGCGTCAATATATGAAAGTTGACGTTGTCACAGGTGTATTTTCATACTTCCCACTTATGGTTCTTTTAAGGAGTTTATAGTCCTTCCCGTTAGGTACAAGACTTTTAGTTTGGTTAATACTTTACTTTTAGAAGGCACCAGTTAGTTTTTAGTTAGAACTAACAAACTAATTATTCTTCCAAGTCATTATGACTTCGTTACTTCCATTAATAACTTTATTATTAATAATTACTTTTATTAATAACTTCCTTTAATAATAAATCCTTTTATTATTAAACTTAGAACTTCCTTTATTACAGACTTTCTTTATAGATAACTTCCTTATAATTCATACTTTAGATACTTCTATCTTTTATTAAATTCATTAGTACTTCCTTTATTAAACAATTTTAATAAACATTATATCAAATAAATACGATAATAAATCTCTTTAATTATTTTTATTTAATATTTATTAATATTTTATTTAATGGTCACTTCCTAATTATACAATTATATTTTTATAATTATAATATTAACTTCCTTTGAACTTAAAACTCTAAGGTTTTAAAGCTGAGGGAACCAAGTTGAATAAGTTCCCTTTTTATACTTGTTAGACTACTGTGCCACTACTGTGCATTAATACTACTGGTTAATATATTTACTATATGACTTACTAAATATATACTATAGGTTATACTAATAATTAATATTAATTAATACTATGTAATAATAATTGCTACTAAGTAATACTAATTAATGATAATTAATAATAGTTATATAATATTTGTGTAACTATGTCACGTGAACATGTGACTTGTGTTACTTACATTTTGTGTAACTAAACTATATTTACATATTAATAAATATTACTAATTATTGTTAATTATTATTAAATAAATTACTATGTTAATATTTATATTTTCATTTGTTAAATAATTATTCTAATAAAATACAGGGTTAAATAATATAATGATTATATAATTTGATATATTTCTGTTATAGTAATTCTATCCGGTAACAACGTGCTGTAAACAAATCAATTATCTGTGCTTAATCCAGTAACATGTAAAATAACAAAGATTTTACCTAAATTGGGTTTGGTTTTTTTTAACTGTGTATAGTGTGGTGTGCATTGAAAAATAAAAATTGTATACTATTAACCTTTCGCGTATATGATTCAGAAAATAAAAACCGAGACTTTGCATTAATAACTTCTCACAAATGTACTAGTCATTACTTGATTACGAAATGCAATAATTTTTTTTTATTTTTCCTGATATAAAGCTATCATCTAAAATACAATCTGAATTAGATTTATTGAGACAAAAGAATGCCAAACTTATGGCCAAGAAAGCCAAGCTTGAAGGCTGAGAATGTCGAGATTAAAGCTGATCTCATTGGACTTCTAAAATTAGATCATGCAAAACATTCTATGAACTCTTTATACTTTTTTCCCGCTACTTAAATCGTAGTAATAACCAGCATCAGTAACAGTGAAAGCGTAAAAATAAACATAGCATGAGGACAAAATTACTGTAAAAATATGATTGTCACACAAATAAATGGTATAAACGTAACATTTTCTATTGGGATTCCTTTCTGAATATCTTCCCAACAATTAAGACGATAAGTTATTTCGCCATAATAATCGCCATCACCCCATACACCTTTCATATTATCTCTTTTATGCTCTTTATACATATATACATATATCTGGATAATCAAAATTATCATCATATTTATCACTGTATTTCAAAAATAGATAGGAAAAACGTTCCAATACCACATTAGGAAATTTTTTATGTCGGAGGTTATTGTAATAATTTCGTTTTCAAAAGTTATTGAAGGTTATTGGACCAATAACCTTCGCAAATATTACATTTATTATGATAAAGTGAAGGTTATTGAAGGTTATCGATATCAATAACCTCCAGAGTATTACGTTTTATTAATAAAAATGAAGGTTTTCGGTACCAATAACCTTCGTAAATATTACGTTTATGTTGGAAGTATTCGAAGGTTATCGGAGTGAAGGACTTCGAAGGCTTACGTTTAAAAAAATTTACTAATGCATTTCAATAATATGTTTTTGTTTTTTTTCAGGATCTGAAAGTAAAACAGAAATTGGAGGTCGGGATTTATTAGATGTACTTACCTTAGTTTCTGGTGTAACTTCTTCACTTATCACATCTTCCGAACTAGAGGTATGGATAGAAGAGTGATTATGTCACTTGCCTCTGGTAATGTTTTCTTAGATTCAGNTAAAAATATGATTGTCACACAAATAAATGGTATAAACGTAACATTTTCTATTGGGATTCCTTTCTGAATATCTTCCCAACAATTAAGACGATAAGTTATTTCGCCATAATAATCGCCATCACCCCATACACCTTTCATATTATCTCTTTTATGCTCTTTATACATATATACATATATCTGGATAATCAAAATTATCATCATATTTATCACTGTATTTCAAAAATAGATAGGAAAAACGTTCCAATACCACATTAGGAAATTTTTTATGTCGGAGGTTATTGTAATAATTTCGTTTTCAAAAGTTATTGAAGGTTATTGGACCAATAACCTTCGCAAATATTACATTTATTATGATAAAGTGAAGGTTATTGAAGGTTATCGATATCAATAACCTCCAGAGTATTACGTTTTATTAATAAAAATGAAGGTTTTCGGTACCAATAACCTTCGTAAATATTACGTTTATGTTGGAAGTATTCGAAGGTTATCGGAGTGAAGGACTTCGAAGGCTTACGTTTAAAAAAATTTACTAATGCATTTCAATAATATGTTTTTGTTTTTTTTCAGGATCTGAAAGTAAAACAGAAATTGGAGGTCGGGATTTATTAGATGTACTTACCTTAGTTTCTGGTGTAACTTCTTCACTTATCACATCTTCCGAACTAGAGGTATGGATAGAAGAGTGATTATGTCACTTGCCTCTGGTAATGTTTTCTTAGATTCAGGTAAAATTTTCTTGGTTTGATCGTTCCCTTGGGGAACAGTTTTTGATTTCACCTGATCTATATATTCTGAATTTGTGCGTTAGTCAATTTTGAAATTTCATTTGTGCTACATGTGATTAGCTTAATTTTATCCATCCCAACTCCATTTTCTCCAAATAGCATAAGAAGTTTTCTAGCTCTAAGAGTTTTTTTGCGTAAGTTATCTTGTGAGATAATAGGGAGGAATGGTTTTATTTCTTTGTAAATCATCGTTCTTGCTATCTTATCTTTGATTTTGCCATCGGTTGTAATATTATGAACCCCGTTTTTGAATTCAAGAGAATAATAGTACCAGTTTAAAATTTCTTGTTGTCGAGATTTGATTGCTGTTTTAAATAAACATGATAAATGTTGAGCAGAGGAAGCAAAGTTTCGAGTTTCTAACTCACCTGAAATCGTATTTTCTGATTTATCGCACGAGTCACTAATTTCGGTAGTTCTTATATCAGACCTTGTTCCACAATTTGATTTTTATCAATCTCATCATCTATTTCGGAAAAAATATCAATTTGTGCCTGATCCACTTTATTTTCCGGAAAATTTAACTCTGTCAGCAGAGCAGGATACAGAGTATCTGAAATTATATGAATTTGATCATTCCCCGAGAAAACAGTTTTTGTAACATGTAACAATTCAGAATTTTGATCGTTCCCCAAGGGAACAGTTGTTATATCATATGATAAGTTGGGTGGTGCAAGCTCAGTTGATAAAATATTATCCGAAGATGTTTCTTGAGTCTGAGAAGCGAGCTTCATTATTTCGTAAAAGTTTCTTCTTTCTGTTTTTCTTTCTCATCATATTACTAACATTTTCTTTATCCACCCGTTCTATAAAATTGACAACCTCCCTTTCTTCCAATGATTTAGGCTCTATTGGAAATTCAGGCGAAAAATCAGAAGTAATAGTTTCCTTATCGATAAATGGCGAAATATCTTTTATAGGAGATACTTCCTGTTCATTAGTAATGACACTCGTTTGTTTCTGTTCCAATTTCGTGATTCTATCTTTAAGTTCAACATTTTCAACAATGAGGTTAATAGTATCTGTTTTATATCGCTCCAATTCTACAATTCTAGCCATAAGCTTATCTTTTTCTTTCACAGTCTGTTCTAGTTCCACGATTTTGACTATAAGCACCGTATTTTCACCCATAAGTTTGGCATTTTCTTGTCTGAGTAAATCTAGTTCAGAAGACATGTTTGGTAATATTTTTTATATAAGATGCGAATATGTTCAAAAGTTGAATTACGAGTAAAAAAAATATCTGAATTTTCTTGGTTTGATCGTACAGTTGTTATATTATGTGATAAATTAGGTGCCAGCTCTGCTGATCACTTTTGCCAAGAAAATTATTGAGGAAAAATTATATCTACATCTAACCGGAAAATTATTAGCTATACATTTTATAATTCGTGATACATTGTATATGTTTCTATAACCGGAAAAATTCTTTATTAATAGATATACGATAAAAATACATGATAAAATATATGATAAATAAAAAAACTAATTATTATCGTGTAATGGAGTTGAAACTGTGGTGCTATCTTCTTTCTGTCTTTCTGATATAATTACTGATGCATGATACAGCAAAGATAGGTTAGTGATTATTAAATTACGCAAAAGTAATAAAGTTTCTATAAATTTATATACAACCTTTTCATCTAAAAATTGTACTGAGATTTTAGCAGATTGAAAATAGTAATATCGATGTACATTAACCATATCCTGAACAAGTAAATTTAAATGTAACTCATTACCTGCAATTTGTACACCTATAATATCAAATTGATCCTTATCCAGTTTAAGAGTCTGACATACCTAAAAAAGTCCATTAGTGCATTCTCCATAATTTAACATCATCATCGATCTTTTTTTGAGTAGTACAAATTAAAGGATGTCTTCTCATAAATCCATCTTCTTTTCTATTGATACTGGCAACACTTTGTTTTTCCGATGTACTAATAAAAAATGAATTACCAATGGGAAGATTTTTTAATGAAACCCGAATTGTTGGTAATATGATAGTCGATTGGTATGTTCCCTTACTTAATGTTTTTGCAAATTCAGAATATACATGTCGTCAAAACTATTGAATTGAGTCAGACGCAATTAAAATTAAGAAAAATTGGAGTTGAGTCAAGGCAAATTTTGATTTTTACTAGTAACTGACGCAATTAGTTGAGTCAAACGCAATTAAAAATTGAAATTTTAAGAGTTGAGTCAAGGCCAAATTAGTTTTGACGACATATATAATTCAGAACTGAAAGCAGAATTGTTCCAAATGTTCTTTAAAACACCAAGAATTTCTTTAGTTACATTTGCGATACTTTCTTCAGACTCTTTTCAAGTTTTATCATAAGCTAATTTAGTATATATCGGTCTATCTTCAAGTCTATTAAAATTTGTTACAAACTCGTTACACATCTTCTAAACAATGCTAAAGGGCTTAGGTAACATTTTACGAGTAAGTTTCTAAAATATATTATATATCATTAGTGAATAAAATGTATATATTTATAATTACTTTGTAACTATAAAGTAGGTTCTAGCTTATAAAGCAAAATCTTACCATAAATCTTTTTTTTTAAATTTTCAGACAATTGATTTACAAGTTCTGATTTATTACTAATAACCTAATTAGCTTAGGGATTCTTCCAATCCAATTTCGTAATATTCATATTAGCTATACCAGAATACAAATGACAATATAAAGGATTTGAATCTTTTCTGAGTTTTCCTTTTAATTCATTTACATTATTGCTGATTTGTTTCAAACTAAGGGATTTTTCTTTATTTATCTTAATAATGTCAAGGTCGTACAAAGTGAAAACTTCTTCAAAGGCATCTTCAAATTAAAAATAAAGCATTATTGTATATCGCGGGCCATAGTACCCCTTATTAAAAATTATTTAAATTTTTAAAATATCCAAGTATTTTACATGGTAGAAAATATATTACTTTACTTTAATTTCTATTGATTGTTTACAATACCTCTCTTTTTGTTTCGATGTAAAGTACCCTGGGTATAAGACGAAACTCTGAAATTTGTTAAAGACCCGGGGTACTATGGTTCACGATATACGGTAGTTTTAGTAATATAATTATTTTGCGATCGTTAGTCAAATACATTATTAAATAATACTTTATATTATCAGTACATATGTAAAGTTATCATTTTTGTGTAATCGACACGTCAATAAAACTCTGTGTGATACTAATTTACTATATAATAATATAACTTCATTATTTTTCATGCAGGTGATAAATTTTTCTCGTCAATAGATTAGTGGGATAAACTATATTACTACATAACAGTCTATAGCTTAAATATTTTTTTACTGTCAAGCAAGTGTTTATCGTGAAATGGTTAATAGGATAATTAAGCTATTTTTCAGTATTTTATACCAGTCCATGTTAAAATATTTTGAATGATAAACCATATAGTATCATCATATAATTGCAAATAATCACGGAATAAAAATCATATCAGCGTGTTTATGGAACTGAACTTTTCAATCTTATAAATCTATAAACAAAATATTAAAACAAAATATTTTTATATTATATATATTTGCATCTAACCAATTGTCCTATCTTTGAACCAATTGTTTTTTTTAACAAGAGTTCAAGTAAGAATGAAAAATTGCAATCGTTATAATTTTTGTAATATTATTTTATTTTAATTTTTTTTACTTTATAGATTAAAGAAAATTATATAATGACTATTAATACACTTCAATTACGTACATACACTAAGATACTTGTTGTTCCTACCACCTCTCAACAATATTTTATATATAAAATTTGTAGAAAATTATATAAAACAAAAAGGAAATTAATTTGTTATCAATATATTGTCAAAAAATATAATATTAAACATGAGAAATTATATATATTACCTTCAGAAGTAATTAATCAATTCAAGGCCGATCTGGTTTATGTCATAGAAACTAGACTTAAAGAAAATTTTAAACATTCTGGAAAATAGTTCTTTTTTTTCATGTTTAGAAAGTTTATTTTTGGGGGTTTTTTAAAGATTATATTCATTATTTTAACTGTAAAAATAGTAATTATAACATCAAGAAACTTTTCGGGTATAAATTTACAGAAATTTACGAAACTTACAGAAATTTACGCTTAAAAAAATTAATTTTTTTGACTTTGATCACTATTTATGAAACAGGGAGTGATTTTTTACTAAGATATTCCTATGACAGATCGAAATATCTAGTTCTTAGTTACAAGATGATGTGTTTCATTTCTGTAGCTAAAGGTGATACCCGTAATTATGAATTAAGAGTTATGATATTACTGCCTGTATCGTAATTATTAAGGATTTCAATGAAAAAAAATCTGTAATTCTGTAATTTGTAATTATTCGTAAGTCTGTAATTGTTCCGTAAATCCGTAATTATTCCGTAAATAAAAATAATACTCAAAATTATTTAATTTTAAAATTTTATTATTAAATTTTTAAACATTCAAGTTTAAATATCTATAGTTATTTTAATTTTAATGTACAAAATTTGAAACTTCTACATAAAATACAAATTATTTTTAAATTTAAGTTTAATTATTAATACTTTTAATGTTTAATTATTAAAATTAAAAGTTTTATATGTAAAAACTATTAGTAATTATTTTTAAAATTAATTTTTAATTAGTAAACTTTATTTTAAAATATTTCAGTCAAAAATTATCCAATTTGAATGAAAAAAGTATCATTTGAAGCCAGAAACATGGAGATTCCAAATATATACTTTATTATTACACAAAAGTCTGTAATTAGTTACGAAATTACGGATTTGTATCGTAATTCATTTAAAAAATCTGTAATATTAAGGATTTGTAAAAATAATTAAGGATACCAGCTTTATCTGTAGTATCAATATTCGTAAAGATATNCAAGATGATGTGTTTCATTTCTGTAGCTAAAGGTGATACCCGTAATTATGAATTAAGAGTTATGATATTACTGCCTGTATCGTAATTATTAAGGATTTCAATGAAAAAAAATCTGTAATTCTGTAATTTGTAATTATTCGTAAGTCTGTAATTGTTCCGTAAATCCGTAATTATTCCGTAAATAAAAATAATACTCAAAATTATTTAATTTTAAAATTTTATTATTAAATTTTTAAACATTCAAGTTTAAATATCTATAGTTATTTTAATTTTAATGTACAAAATTTGAAACTTCTACATAAAATACAAATTATTTTTAAATTTAAGTTTAATTATTAATACTTTTAATGTTTAATTATTAAAATTAAAAGTTTTATATGTAAAAACTATTAGTAATTATTTTTAAAATTAATTTTTAATTAGTAAACTTTATTTTAAAATATTTCAGTCAAAAATTATCCAATTTGAATGAAAAAAGTATCATTTGAAGCCAGAAACATGGAGATTCCAAATATATACTTTATTATTACACAAAAGTCTGTAATTAGTTACGAAATTACGGATTTGTATCGTAATTCATTTAAAAAATCTGTAATATTAAGGATTTGTAAAAATAATTAAGGATACCAGCTTTATCTGTAGTATCAATATTCGTAAAGATATTCACGTTTAAAGTTTCACATATATGAAAAAATTTTAGAAATTTCCAGCAGAATTATGAAAATCTTCGGAAAGTTTACACAGAAATTTTTTTATAGATGTAAAACTTTAAACGTAAATATCTTTGTGAATATTAATACTACAGAAATAAAACATATATTATCTTGTAGCTAAGAACCAGATCTTTCGATCTGTTATAGAAATATTTTAGTAAAAAATCGCTCCCTGTTTCATAAATAGGGATCAAAGTCAAAAAAATTAATTTTTTTAGATGTAAATTTCTGTAGGTCTTATAAATTTCTGTAAATTTACGTCCCGAAAAGTTTCTTAATAATCCAAACTAGGGAAAAAAACATTTTAATAATAACTAATAAATTTTTGTTATATTATTTGATAAAAAAAGAAAAAAAAATTTACCTAAATTAATTGTAGAGTGAAAAATTAAGAGTAAGGAATGTAAAAGATATTTAAACTTCAGTTGGGTATATTTATTTAAGTTTTTACACACAACAAATATAATTTTTTTAATTACATTTAATTAAGAAATAAATAAAATTTTTAAAAAAATTTATATAAGTGAAGTAGAATAATATAATTACATAAACAAGAATAATCGTGAATAAAAATTTAATTTAAATTTTAATAATCGTGAATTTTAAAAAATTTAATTTAAATTTTTAATGATTGCGAGTTTTTAATCGAAAATTTTATAACACACCAGTGGTATTGAATACCATATTATGTGAAATTAACATATGACCATATATACCTGTCACGTAATAAAATATGATTGGTTCAATTATCATTGCTGCATATTTAATAAATACGTAACAAAATCGCGTTGTACTTATACTTGCATGCTAAATTATTTTGGGACTCCAAAATTATAATTTTGAAGAAAAAAGTCGAAATAGTTTTTCATAGAAGATAAAATTATTTTACTTAAAACCTGAAATTTTTTGATTACCCAGATAAATTCCTTGGTTAAAGATATACCTGCCACCCAAATTCAAAATCCAAATGCCGAAATCCCAAATCCCAAATCCCAATCCCAAATCCCAAATCCAAATTATTTTTGGCATCCCAAATTATTTTTGGCATTCCAAATTATTTTTGGCATCCCAAATTATTTTTGGCATTCCAAATTATTTTTGGCATCCCAAATTATTTTTGGCATCCCAAATTTTTTTGGCATCCCAAATTATTTTTGGCATCCCAAATTATTTTTGGCATCCCAAATTATTTTTGGCATCCCAAATTATTTTTGACATCCCAAATTATTTTTGGCATCTCAAATTATTTTTGGTATCCCAAATTATTTTTGATATTTCAAATTATTTTTTTGATATTTCAAATTATTTTAGACATTTCAAATATTTAAGGGTACATTATTCTCAGCTTTAAAGTTAATTAGTACTATTTTTAATATTTATTTATTAAAATAAAATATTATATATATGTAAACCATAATGAATTATTTCTGATTTGTAATTTATAAAGTATTTTTATAAAGTTACACAATAAATAATAATTGTTAAAGAAATAAATTGATTATATCACGAAGTGTATCTTATAATTTTTAAAATTGATGCCATTTTGACACTATGACAATGGTTCCTTTACTAATGGAAAAACAAAAAATAATTTTATATTTTATNTATTTTTGGCATCCCAAATTATTTTTGGCATTCCAAATTATTTTTGGCATCCCAAATTATTTTTGGCATCCCAAATTATTTTTGGCATCCCAAATTATTTTTGGCATCCCAAATTATTTTTGACATCCCAAATTATTTTTGGCATCTCAAATTATTTTTGGTATCCCAAATTATTTTTGATATTTCAAATTATTTTTTTGATATTTCAAATTATTTTAGACATTTCAAATATTTAAGGGTACATTATTCTCAGCTTTAAAGTTAATTAGTACTATTTTTAATATTTATTTATTAAAATAAAATATTATATATATGTAAACCATAATGAATTATTTCTGATTTGTAATTTATAAAGTATTTTTATAAAGTTACACAATAAATAATAATTGTTAAAGAAATAAATTGATTATATCACGAAGTGTATCTTATAATTTTTAAACTTGATGCCATTTTGGCACTATGACAATGGTTCCTTTACTAATGGAAAAACAAAAAATAATTTTATATTTTATTTTATTTTTTTTATATTTTATTTTATTTTTTTTTATTTGTATTAAATTTCAAGTATATAATTAATATTATAATTATTATAATAATAATAATTATTATTATTATTATAGCCCCCGCTAATATTGTACACGGACACTGTCCATATGATTTCTTTGGACACAGACAATTTCGGACAATGTTCACTGTCCGCGTCCGAAAAATTTGTCCAATCAACTAATTGTCATGCGGACATGTCCAACAAAAAAATAATATCCCGCGGATAATGTCCACTGTCCACGCCAATCAGATAATTGTTATATAAAAAAAAATGTCTCGCGAATATAAAAATTTTTAACTATGCCTTTACCAGTTATTATCGAAGAGTTTATAATTAAAACAAATGAAAAAATCAATAAAAGTAATCATAAAGTTTATTGTAAATCATGTGTAAAAGTTTTAGGCGAGATAGAAGGAAAAAAAACAAGTTTTCCCAATAAAAAAGATCGTCTTATTATTCATTTTAAAAAATGTATTAATTTTTTTAATGAAACAACACCTGAAAAAAGAGAAGAAATATTTAATTTATTACAAAAAAATAATACAAATTCTACAAATCTACAAATCGGTAAAAGAAAAGGTAGTATTTTAAAAGTCTGTCTTTATTTTATTAAAATATTTGTATTTAAAATATTTATATATTTTTAAAGAATCATTTTCTTGCGAAATGACATCAACTGTATCACAAGGTTCTAAAATAATTGTTAGATTATCTTCCTATGAAACAATAGATAATTATATTATACGTTCATTATCATCATCTGATATGAAAAAATTTCATACCCTTCTTCTTAGATTATCACTTTCTTGTGGTTGGGTTTTGCATTGGGTTAATAAACCTGAAGCAGAGGAACTTTTTCAATTTTTAAATCCACATTTAAAACTTCCTGATCGTCGTTTACTTGGAGGTCGTATTTTAAGTGATGCAGTTGAGGATTCTAATAATACAATGATAAAAGTTCTTCAAGAAGATCCAGTTGAAGTAACACTAATATTTAATGGTTGGACAAATGTTAGAAATGAGCATTTGTTAGATGTAGTAATTATTACATCTGAAGGCCGTCCTTTTGTGTGGAAAGTAACCAATATTAGTTCTGAAAGAGAAAATTATAAAGAAATAATGAAAAAAACACAAGAAATGTTTATAGAATTAAATAATGATGATATTAAAGTTTGTGCAGTTATAATAGATAGCACGGGACCATATGCGGTATCTAGGTATTTTTTTTTATTGTTTAAATTATTTAATATTTTTAAAATTTTAATAATTAAATTTATTAATATAAACGTCGATTAAGAATTATAAAGAGAACAATAGTTTTTTTTCCATGTTTTGCTCACCAAGTAAATCTTTGTATTGGTGAAATATTTAAGGAATCAATAGAATTCAAAGAATCGATAGATAAGGCAATACAGCTTGCATCTTTTTTTAGAAATTCGAATAATAAATATTTTATTTCTAAATTAAAAGATCAACAATATGAAGAATATAATAAGTATTTTGCAATTGTTGCACCTGGAGAAACTCGGTGGAACAGTTATTATTATGTTTGTACCAGTATCTTAAAGACACAAAAAGCATTACAGGTAAATTCAATAATGTTTAATTATTTAAAAAGTATTAAAAATAATTATATGTTTTATTTTTTAGATTTTAGCAATCAAGTTTAAACCACCAGTTGTAGAAACTAGAAGGTGTACAGGAGATGAACCAACTTTAAAAAGAAATATTTATGAAATTATTGGTTCTGCAATTTTTTGGAAATATCTTAAGCTTTTAACCGAAATTTTATATCCATATTGTAAAATTCTAGATAGATTACAAAGTGACAAAGCACGTTTATATGAAGTGATTCATAGTTTTGATTACATTTCTCAATTTTAGAATGAAAATTCCGATTCAAATTTGAC
This sequence comes from Diversispora epigaea, assembly GCA_003547095.1. Lineage (NCBI taxonomy): Eukaryota > Fungi > Glomeromycota > Glomeromycetes > Diversisporales > Diversisporaceae > Diversispora > Diversispora epigaea. The sequence continues at coordinate 12,932 of PQFF01000171.1, read as the reverse complement.
TACACGATTGATTACTCGATTAGAAAAACGATGGAAAGAATGGGAACAACCGATTTTAATAATTGCATGTCTATTGCATCCTAATTACTATATGAAAATATTCAATAATATTAACATTAATTCATCAGTAATTATATTAATTCGAAGGTTTTCGAAGTTATATCGTTAACGTTAGATTTTGAAGATCTTTGATTGTGTCGCAAACCTTCGAAATCGAAATTTACAATTAAATTTCGATACGTATATTGCAAAATCGAAAACCTTCGAAGTTTAATATTACGTTTTTTGATATTTGTGTAAGCTTTCGAAACTCAACAATTAGTATTTTGACATATTTTGTTTTAAGTTTATTGCTTTCAGATTACTTCGAATTTAATCGTTTTCATTATACTTCGATATAATTGTAGAAATTTTATTTTGTAATATTTTATTACTTTCTGAATTTTTATATAATTTATTATTGATTTTATTAAAAGATGATAATAAACATTTTATAACGTTCTTAAAATTTTTCTTTTTTTTTCTATTTTCCTATAAAATTCCACAACGTTTTCGTACAATGACGCGAGGTAATTATTTTCTATATATCTAATACGTCTACAACAATTCCTCAATATGATGCAGGTTCCTATTTTCTGTAATATTATATTTTCTTGATATTTCTTTTCATCTTGTTCTTTTTTAAAAGATAATAATATTTTAGCATCGTTTTTGTTTTTCGTAATCTTACGAAAGATATTTAATTACCTTTTGAGATTTTTTTAAATTTCTTTCACAAAATTTTTCTATTATAGTAACTAAAGTTAATATTATTATTTGCTTTGAATCTTCTCTTATATCAAACTATTAAAGGGTGTATTACGTCGTATATTTCATATATAATTATTAAATATTGTAACATTTTGCGATTTGAAGCAAATTAATTTTTCAAATAAATAGTTCGAATACTTACATTGTTGTCATAAATATCTTAACAAAGTAGAACTTATGATTTTAAATACTACTACATAAAACCCTAACGCAATTATTTAATAAACAAATTATTATTTCTTGTTTCTTCGAAGATATTCTATTAGATACATATATATTATTAATATTCTTATATAAAATTAAAATCACATAAGTCAATAGCATTACAATAAAATTAGTGTATTTGATATAACAATAAATTATAGGAATATACAAAATATACCATTTTGAAGTGTTTCGTAAGTGTATGTTAAAGTTAATGAAGTATTTCTAAAGTAAACAAAGTATGAAATATATTTATTTACTTGTTAAAGTTATAAATAAAGTCAATAAATATTATAAAATAAATTATAGGAAGATATAAAATACATCATTTCGAAGTGTTTCGTAAGTGTATGTTAAAGTTAATGAGGTATTCCTAAAAGTAAACAGAATATGAAATATATTTATTTACTTGTTAAAATTATAAATAAAGTCAATAAATATTATAAAATAAATTATAGGAAGATATAAAATACATCATTTCGAAGTGTTTCGTAAGTGTATGTTAAAGTGAATGAGGTATTCCTAAAAGTAAACAGACTATGAAATATATTTATTTACTTGTTAAAATTATAAATAAAGTCAATAAATATTATTAAATACATTTTGAATTATGGTGTATTTGATATAATAATAACAAAAGTCAATTCAATATAAGAAGATAAATGTATTTCTTTTCGAAGAGCTTCATAAGGATTGTTAAGAGAGTAAAGTAGTTATTTCTGAAAATAAACAAAGAATATTGTGTTAAATAAGAAGTCATATGATAAGATAACTGATCTTTTTGTACAAATGAACTTCGAAGGATATTGTTGACAGTACAATGTCAATTAAAATCGCTGCGATAAACTTCGAAGGATATTGTTAACAGTGCAATTCCAATTAAAATCACTGCGATAAACTTCGAAGAATAATTGTTAACAGTGCAATGCCAATTAAAATTGCTACGAAGAACAGTGCAAAATTGTTGCGAAAACATTGGTTTATAACTTGTTATGCACAGGTTTATGTTTATGATTGCCTTTATAAATGTAGAAATTCGATAAACTTCAGACACTATTAATAATAGAATTAATAATACCAAATAAATCACTATTGCATTTTGCACTCGTATAATAGTATGATTAAGTTCTCAAAAGTGTACAATTTTATAGAAATAGATGCAATCGAAGATATAATTCACACTTTGATACTAATAAATATTTTATAAATAAATATTTGTATTATAATTATATCAATAAATTTCATATTGTATTAATATTAATATATAATGCAACATACTTTTATAATTTTATCATTTCTTTTTTTATTATTATTTGTAGATAATACCTTTTCAATATGTAGAAATTTAATCAATTAAATAAATTTTTAATAAAATAATACATATCTATAGACAATACTTCGAAAAATGAAAGATATACTAATAATAATTTATTTAATTAATGAATTATCCTTAAAATTAAGTGATATGCCTATATGTATACAATAATACCACCTTTCTCGTTATATCAAAGGTAAAGTTTATTTATAATTACATATCTTAAGATATTTCGCGACATAAATTTAATATTTATGTAATTAATCAGGGTATAATATTATGATGTATCAAAAAGAAGGAGAGAAAGGTTGTAATTTATATTTTATTGTATTAATAAAAGAAATATGATGATACATTTAGGAAGTATTCGAAGTTATTATTAAATTCTGAGAAAATGAGATAGAAAAAAATGTATATAAAGAATTGAGATTCTTCTATCTTTATCATAAAATATATTTGCAAATAAATATAACCATTTTTTAAAAATTTTCAAAATGTCTCGAAGAACTTTCGTTAGTTTTTATATAAAAAAAAATCAAAGAGATGATGATAGAATTTCTAGTTTTTTATCTGGATCAAGTTCCACTAAAGCAAAAAAAAGAACTTCAGTATCTACTTTGGCAACAGCAGAAGCATCAACGTCAAGAGTATCTACTCCAGCAACAGCAGAAGCATCAATGTCAAGATCATCATTTGAAAGAGGAAGTGGAGAAACTGAAATGGAAGCTGTATTAATAGGGCCAACGGGAAGTGATAATGAACGACAAACTTCTTCATCAGCTCAAGCAAGAAAACGAAGAAGAACTGAAAAAGGAAGAGAACAACATTCTGATGGTAATTTTTCAAAATTTTTCAAAACATTTAATAAAAATATTTTCTAATGTATAATTTATTTTATTAGAAGAAGAAGAACCTTTATTGAAAAGAAAAGAAAAACAAGATCAAATGCTAGACTATTTAAAAAAAATTGATAAAGAAGTCAGAAACCTTCGAAAGGAAATGTCTGACATCCGAAAAAAAATAGAAAATAACAAATTATGGGACGAGATGTATGATCCAATATTTGTTAATGTAAGTGATTTATTTATTTTCTTTACAAACAAAAAACTATTTTACTTATAATATCTTAATATTTTTAAAAAAAAAGAAACTTGTTAATGAAATTGCAAACAAGACAATTTTGGAAGCAATTTATCCGAGTGACATCAAATTTAANGCTTTAATTTCAAATCAATTTTACATGACTAGGAGCGATTTTCTACTATGATATTTCTATGACAGATCGAAAGATCTGGTTCTTAGCTACAAGATAATATATATTTCATGTCTGTAACATTAAAATTGACCAAATTATAGCTATTTTAAAACAATATATTAAAATATTAATATCGGTAAAATTAATTAAGAATTTTATCTAATCAACCTTTTGTTACGTGACCAAAATTGCGCCAGCCAATCAGAAATTGCGCCTGAATTTAGCCAGAAAAAAATTAATTAGCCTTTGAGCCAGAATTTAGCCGGCGAAATTTAATTAACCTTTGAGCCAGAATTTAGCCAGAATTTAGCTGGCACAAAATTAATTAGCCAAAGGCACAATTATTGAGCCAGCCTTCATATCAATTGAGCCTTCCACCCTTACACTGGATGTTTTATTATGATTTAACCATCCATAAAAAAGTAAGTTTTACTGAATTACATTATAATTTTAAATATCTCAATAATTAATAAAAGATTTTGAATTATTCATAGTTATTGGAAAGACATCGGTCAAGAAGGGGGACTATATCAACTCAAATTAAAAAATCAATATTTGCAGTATTCAGAAATCTTCTGCGAATAAATATGAAAGCATCACCAAGTGAAATCAAAACTTGGAAAGAATTACCTGTAGTAAGANGAGATGTATGATCCAATATTTGTTAATGTAAGTGATTTATTTATTTTCTTTACAAACAAAAAACTATTTTACTTATAATATCTTAATATTTTTAAAAAAAAAGAAACTTGTTAATGAAATTGCAAACAAGACAATTTTGGAAGCAATTTATCCGAGTGACATCAAATTTAAACAAGTTACTGCGAAACACTTAGGAAAAAAATACCCAGAACTTTTCTTTGATTGGACTAACAAACACTGGACTAGGGATAGTAGGCGCAATACGAATTAAGCCAGGAATTTAGCCAGATTTAATTTAGCCAATTGAGCCCAGAATTTAGCCACGGCGCAATCAGGCGCAATGGCTAAATTCTGGCGCAAAGGTTAAATAATGGCGCAATTCTGATTGGCTGGCACAATTATAAAATTTATTAAATAATTATTTTTAAATTTTTAAAAATAATTAATTTTAGCTTTAATTTCAAATCAATTTTACATGACTAGGAGCGATTTTCTACTATGATATTTCTATGACAGATCGAAAGATCTGGTTCTTAGCTACAAGATAATATATATTTCATGTCTGTAACATTAAAATTGACCAAATTATAGCTATTTTAAAACAATATATTAAAATATTAATATCGGTAAAATTAATTAAGAATTTTATCTAATCAACCTTTTGTTACGTGACCAAAATTGCGCCAGCCAATCAGAAATTGCGCCTGAATTTAGCCAGAAAAAAATTAATTAGCCTTTGAGCCAGAATTTAGCCGGCGAAATTTAATTAACCTTTGAGCCAGAATTTAGCCAGAATTTAGCTGGCACAAAATTAATTAGCCAAAGGCACAATTATTGAGCCAGCCTTCATATCAATTGAGCCTTCCACCCTTACACTGGATGTTTTATTATGATTTAACCATCCATAAAAAAGTAAGTTTTACTGAATTACATTATAATTTTAAATATCTCAATAATTAATAAAAGATTTTGAATTATTCATAGTTATTGGAAAGACATCGGTCAAGAAGGGGGACTATATCAACTCAAATTAAAAAATCAATATTTGCAGTATTCAGAAATCTTCTGCGAATAAATATGAAAGCATCACCAAGTGAAATCAAAACTTGGAAAGAATTACCTGTAGTAAGAGAATGTTTTGAAAAACTTCATAAAACCATACCGGATGAAACCATGACCTGGTGCGGAAAGATCATTCGCGAAACTTGGCCAGACGTGGGAAAAATTTCCGATGAACAAATAGCATTTACTGTAGCAGTGTGCGAAAGTTTTTTAGATCCAAACAATGAAATACTAAAAAATGACAGTAAATTTTTAAGTAAAAGGATACAAAAAAATAGAGTAAGTATCAAAAATATCTGGAAATTTGTTATTTCTAATATACTAATAATATATATAATTTGTATTAATAGAAAAAAAAGGAAAAAGGTATAAGTTTCGATTTAACGTCTAGCTCAGATTCAGATGAGGTCGAAGATTTAGATGAGGATCAAGAAGAGGAAAGAGAGGAGGAAAGAGAG